>JAUPFT010000002.1:27500-125000 GCA_036936625.1 Parnassius smintheus behrii | reverse complement strand
GTAATAATACAAATCTTAAAGCTAATTTTCGTAAAAACTAAAAACTATTTACCTAATTTTAAAACTATATGTAAGACAGGCCCGATTAGTCAGCACGTGCACCATATGACAATGGTTCAGGTACTGTCCTCAAACCTGTCAGAAAATGCCCTCAGGATACCATTGGAACTGGCCCACACCCTGCGCACCAAGGATGTGCATCGTTTACGCATGGTGGTGTAGAAACAATCCACACGCGCATCCGCGAACATACCCGGCGCATTACAATAACGAGGTAGACCAAACAGCACTCTGAATGCATTACATAACACGCATTTAATCTGTAGCTTGTACCGCCAAAGATACGAAACGGCAACGTCGCGGCTGCTTTCAGCCAATCCGATCGTTTATCTTATCGTTTGCTGTGCTCTGATTGGTTCATTTAAATCAGATCAACATTTTCCGTAACCATCGCAAGGTGGATTTGTATATCGGATCAACTTCGGCCAACGCTAGCAAATAGTCTCGTGAGTGCAGATGTTGATCCGGTTGGAGCCACATTAGTTACCAGAGATGCATATTGGATCAACAAAAGGCGCCGGATCAACACGCGTTTTCGGATCAACAAAGTGCTCGCGTGAAGTCGCGTCTGATCAACATTTACCGTAAAGAGATCTCTATATATATATATATATATATATATATATATATATATATATATATATATATATATATATATATATATATATATATATATATATAATGTTTATATATATTTAATAGGGTTATGAATAAAATCACAATTTTTAAGTAATTATAAACCCAACACAGATGACAAGTACAATTTTAAAGACTATTTATACTTGTTAAAGCCACGCTGCAGCTATATTACGGTTGTACCACGAATGAGTCGGCTCGACCGGGGAAGTACCACGCTCTCACAGAATACCAGCAAATAGCAGCTTAATACTGCTGTGTTTCGTATGGCGAGTGTAGAGATCTGGAGACCCTTTTTTACTGGAAACAAGGCATTCCATCTTAGTCCTCAGGAGTGACAACGCATCTGCGTTTTGGTTCTTTATTGAGGATAAATGTAGATGTCTATGGGCTACAGCATCCACTTACCATCAGGTGGACTGTGTGGTCGTTTGTCACTCTTATTCTTTAAAAAATAATTATTTTAGGTACTAGGGGTACTATTTTAGGTCTTCTTCTACGTCATTTCTTTTTAATAACTCTATTCTTGTGCACATTTAGAAAATAACGGTACGTGTTGTATAGATAAATTGCCGCAGCGGCTAATGCTTCCACGTCCATCTCGATAAACGTTTCGATCACAACTGAATGTCGCCAACGTGTAGTTGCGTTCCAGCCATCGCATGGCCATCGCACTGGGCCAACGTTGGCTCATCATGTAGAGGAGCTATTAAATCTATAGTTCATAAAAGACAGCTTGATCTCTGCGACAGCTGTCAGTAAAAGTCACGCCTATGAAGTCCTGAATTTCTCAGTAGTACAGACAATACCTGTGAATGTCATACTTTATGGGCATGCCGACCTAATCAGTGCATGCCCATAAAGTATGACATTTACAGGTATTGTCTGTACTACTGAGAAATTCAGGACTTCATAGGCGTGATTTCTACTGACAGCTGTCGCAGAGATCTTTTATGAACTATAAATGTAATAGTCATAAAATGAAAGCTTGTAATCTTTTTAATTTTAATTGTAAAGTTTGCATTACTAATTTATATTTGTTGAGCTCCATTTTGTTTTTATTTATTAAATGTTAATTTTCTAATTTGGTATTTCTTAATTTTGCTTTAAAATATTGTTTAATGGTTTCATATGATTTCTGTTTTGTTAAAATGTTTTGGTGTGCTGAAAATGTTTATCTAAGAATAATTTACATCTTTATTAATAACATTTGTTAGTAAAAATCAAACAGTGTTATGAAAACATATATGAATATTTATAACTTGTATTATTCGTGACCAAAATATGTTTTTTATCAATATGTTACTTGACCTCACTCATGTCACATTATATTAATAACTTATTCCATAATGCACCATTGTTGAAAAGTAAAATTAAGTAAATACCTTTTGCATTAGATGTTATTGTATGAGGTTTATCATTTAGTTCCGAAGTTAAGCGAAAGCAAAGTTTCGCATTTATGACACTCACTCACTCACTCATGATCATCAGAATAGAACTAGTACTTCCCATAAACTCAGAGAGCTGAAATTTGGTACAGAGTTAGGGTTTAATGGCCACACAAAGGGAAAACTATAAAAACTAGGATAATCGAACATCTGGAGTACCTGGTGACCCTGATTAGAAAACACAAGAGCCCAACCAAACTATTAGAAGAGATCGACATACCGCCTTTACAAAAAATATTCAACTTGGTGGGCCGCTTCATTTGATGTCAAAAATCGAAGGTCTAAAGTATCCGATGAAGAACCCTCAGCTGGTCTCAGTTGTATTAGAGATATGGTAATTCCCCCTTCTACCATTGGTACATAAAAATCTACTGTCATTGCAAAAATCCAGCGTAGTGGGACACATCTAATTTAATCTAGCTTATAGCGTCCCACTGCTGGGCGAATGCCTCCCCTTCTGCTTTTAATACGCATATAAATAAAATTAAAGGAAAACTCTGGATAACACTAGATTGGCTTTTACACTTATACTTACAAGTTTACAAGAAAAAATAGTCGAACGATTAACTTTATTCTACTCGAACATTACTCAAATTCCTTTAAGGTACCGTGGACATGAATTCATCTCGACGAGACCGTTGAGTACCGCGGACATGAATTCATGTCCGCATTATGTGTTGCTATTTTCTTCATTAATTTATATAAAAATACAGTGTATTTTTAATTGAACACTATTTCATTCGATTCTGAACGAACTAAAGAGTATTCTGAAGAATTATATTCACTCGGTTACATAGACAAAATCAAATATAACAGCCATTCGCTTTTGTGCTGTTGGTGGTGTTAGTTGCGTAATCGTTGAAGTTTTGTGATTGTGATTTTAGTAGGATTTTCTTTCAAAAAACTGTAAGTAATGTTATTTATCTTTACTACGTAATGTTTTTTAATGATCTAAGTTACAACAACAGTAACTTTTTATGTTTCAGTTGATAAAAAAGTAGAATCAAAAAACCTCTACGCGAACAATTCGTAACGGTCAAGATTTCTAATAAGATAATAATAGTATATTTCTTATTCGAATACCATAGTAAATACTTTTACTAGGAATTGCTAAATGTTATATCTATATGATTGTATAAGAAAAATAAAGGAAGACGCTATAATATATACACAAAAAGGTTTTGAAAATGAGGTTACAAAGCGCGCGCAAACTGTCTATTGTCGAATTTTTAGCAAATGTTTGCAAGTTAAAAAGTAGAATTATTATAATTATTAAATGCATAATTTCGGTTCATTTAGGAAGAATATGTTGTATTGATTGTAAGGCCATAAAATAAAATAAAAACTTATTATATTTCATTCATAAAATAAAATTTGTTGTCAGTAAGTACACTTTATCAAGATCCGTTAGAAACAAAGAGCTGTACAAAATAAAATAAACATTTAAATGTTATGGTTATTGTTTCTACTTATCGAAAATCTTATCGGCTTTAAATAACTGTAACAAAAACCTCTTTAAACATAAGTGAGAAACATAAATGTTTATAACAAGTGTCGCCAGCTGAGGTGACAAAGCTGTTTTTGTTACGGCGGGCGCAGTAAGAGAAAGGTTAAATAAACAAATTACACTAGACTTACCAGAAGATACTGTTTGTTTACTACCAACTAGAAATATGTGTATGCAGTTAAATAATGCTATGTTAAAAGCGATTCCGCACTCCGAGATAAAGTTAGTTGCTAAAGATTCCTTGGATTGTTCAAAATGTATGATAACGAAAGACCGGGCGTGTTTACAAAAATATGAAAATGATGCGTCGATGACTGCTGGACTGGAAGAAACTATAATCATTAAAGAGGGAGCTAAAGTAATGCTTAGGAGAAATATTGATGTTAGTTTAGGTTTAGTGAATGGGTCATTAGGCGTTGTACAAAAAGTGAGGTGGGACCCGGAAGACCAAACAAAGCCTAAACAATTGGTAGTAAAATACGCTAATAATTTGATTCACGAATTATTGCCTATTAAGTCAAAATTTGAGATCATACTACGACACGACATTTTTTCAAGTTCACTTTCCCTTTTTATTCCAGCCCTTTTTTAATATTTTTTAAAACACAAATAAACTAATTGCTCTTATGATTTTTTATTTAAATATCCAGTTCAGTTTTTTTATTATGTCGGTAAGATCGTAAAATATTCATTATGTAATCTGTATCTAAATAAAATTTCCAAAAAAATACCAGGTATTCCAGGTACTATTGAACAGAACAGTGATAAACCTCATACAATAACATCTAATGCAAAAGGTATTTACTTAATTTTACTTTTCAACAATGGTGCATTATGGAATAAGTTATTAATATAAAGTGACATGAGTGAGGTCAAGTAACATATTGATAAAAAACATATTTTGGTCACGAATAATACAAATTATAAATATTCATATATGTTTTCATAACACTGTTTGATTTTTACTAACAAATGTTATTAATAAAGATGTAAATTATTCTTAGATAAACATTTTCAGCACACCAAAACATTTTAACAAAACAGAAATCATATGAAACCATTAAACAATATTTTAAAGCAAAATTAAGAAATACCAAATTAGAAAATTAACATTTAATAAATAAAAACAAAATGGAGCTCAACAAATATAAATTAGTAATGCAAACTTTACAATTAAAATTAAAAAGATTACAAGCTTTCATTTTATGACTATTACATTTATAGTTCATAAGAGATCTCTGCGACAGCTGTCAGTAAAAGTCACGCCTATGAAGTCCTGAATTTCTCAGTAGTACAGACAATACCTGTAAATGTCATACTTTATGGGCATGCACTCGGCATTGTCTGTACTACTGAGAAATTCAGGACTTCATAGGCGTGATTTCTACTGACAGCTGTCGCAGAGATCTTTTATGAACTATAAATGTAATAGTCATAAAATGAAAGCTTGTAATCTTTTTAATTTTAATTGTAAAGTTTGCATTACTAATTTATATTTGTTGAGCTCCATTTTGTTTTTATTTATTAAATGTTAATTTTCTAATTTGGTATTTCTTAATTTTGCTTTAAAATATTGTTTAATGGTTTCATATGATTTCTGTTTTGTTAAAATGTTTTGGTGTGCTGAAAATGTTTATCTAAGAATAATTTACATCTTTATTAATAACATTTGTTAGTAAAAATCAAACAGTGTTATGAAAACATATATGAATATTTATAATTTGTATTATTCGTGACCAAAATATGTTTTTTATCAATATGTTACTTGACCTCACTCATGTCACATTATATTAATAACTTATTCCATAATGCACCATTGTTAAAAAGTAAAATTAAGTAAATACCTTTTGCATTAGATGTTATTGTATGAGGTTTATCACTGTTCTGTTCAATAGTACCTGGAATACCTGGTATTTTTTTGGAAATTTTATTTAGATACAGATTACATAATGATGAAATATGAATATTTTACGATCTTACCGACATAATAAAAAAACTGAACTGGATATTTAAATAAAAAATCATAAGAGCAATTAGTTTATTTGTGTTTTAAAAAATATTAAAAAAGGGCTGGAATAAAAAGGGAAAGTGAACTTGAAAAAATGTCGTACCGAAGTCATCCTTGACTCGAACCGGGGTAACACGATTTCGGGACTGCCCAATGTCCCATTTGAGCTATTAATACCTGTAAGGTACCGTTCGTCTCTTTATTTTCTATAATATGTTGATATCTAAAATAAATAACACGTGTTGCAATATGAACAACTTTTATAATATTTTATTCGCAATGTCATAAATGTAGTATTATCATTTAATGTTAGTAGTTTATGTTTCATTTGACGATTTAATTATTTACTTACTTTTTACCTTTAGAAAATTGCCACTTGGAAAACGTTGATTGAATAACCAGTCAATTGTAGGCGTCAAATCGACCACCGATCTAACATAAAATAGACGTACAGACGGACTTCTATCAATGATTCGAAGTCCGCCTGTACTGGAAATAATTTTTATACTGTTTGTTTCAGGCTATCTATACAAAATTATTATTGAAATACGCAGCTTTATCAAGCCTACAATTGACTGGTTATTCAATCAACGTTTTCCAAGTGGCAATTTTCTATCGTCAATGGGTAGCGGTTCTGGCGACAGATTGATGCAAGGGTGTCATGTAGCACCTGGTTTTGTACCCTTGTGTACCCTTCAACGGCCAAGTCACACAACATTAACTATAATAATAAAGAAATCGCAGTAAGGAACCTTAGACTTGGCACGACTTTGTCTAGATTTAATTACTTTTTAGAGATAAACAAGCAGCTCCATCGAGACTTGGCTAGTTTTTTATAGAATGTTTTTGGTGGGATATCACTTCTTTTTGTAGAAACGTGGGCACATTGATTTATTTTATTAGATTTTCTTATTCGACACATTCTTTTTCTTTTTAGGAGTATTTTTTTTATTATTACAAATCTTTCTTTTCTTTTTTTCCGGTTCTGATTCTTGTACAGTAGCAACAGTTTTTCGTATTGCCCATTCGCGTTCATTATTTATTATTTTAGACGGTTTTGACGGTTTAAAATCTGAAAGATCGGCGCGGTATTTACGCCTAAGCCGGTTGTATTCGGTGATCGCTGAAGCTTGAGCTTTTATACTCTTGAAGTCAACATTTATGAGGTGCATCCCATGAAGATTGGTTACTCGTGAAAGCGCCACGTAGGCTTGGCCACAGGTGAATATGGAGGTGCCAATGTCCATGAGGGAATTTTTTAGACTTAGGCCTCTTTTCCATTACACGGTTTCTCGCCGTGAAAATCTACGGTTAATTCGCCGCGTGTAGGCACGGTCGTCAGTGTGGTATGGATCACTATATGAGCTTGTCGACATGCACGGTGGCGCCAAGGCACGGCGCCGCGGCCGCGTGCGCCGTGACTGCCCCTCGGCGCGCCGCGTCTACGCACGGCGTGATTTTCACCAGTGTTGTATGGCAGTCTATCGGGGTGTGTCGACGGTGCCGGACGTACGCACGGATTCGTGACCGCTTATATACGCTGTTTCGCGATTTTATTATAAAATGAACATAAATCAAGAATTATTAATTACGTTGATTCAAGAAAGGCCTGTAATATGGGATAAGACCATCGACGATTATAAAAATAAGCGGCTTAAATATGATTCCTGGAAAGAAATATTTATTCATTTCCAGCCCACATTTGAAGATTTAAGTGGTGATGAGAAAAACAAGTTTGGTAAGTTACAGATATTTAATTATTAACTTTTTACTTATGCATAGTTGTTTTGATAGGAGAGGCGACCTTCGTTAGATACAAAATATTGTGCAAATCTGTTGCGAACTTCATTAGCCGCCAAACTTCCGCGAACTGCATTCGTGATAGGTAACTGGATTAGTTCCGATTCTGAATCAAGGGTGGACTCATTTTCACTCGCATTGTGAAACTGAAAGTTTTCCTGCTTATGTATAAAATTTTGCAAAACACAACATGTTTTCACAATATCAACTGCCAAATCGATGGACACATTCATTGGCCGGTGAAAAATTCGCCATTTATTGGATAAAATGCCAAACGCACATTCAACAAATCTTCGCGCTCTTGTGAGTCTGTAGTTAAATGTACGTTTTAATTGATCAAGCTGATGACCACCAAATGGACGAAGCAAGTGATAATGCAAAGCAAAGGCTTCGTCCGCAACGAACACATATGGCAAATCGTAGTCAATTCCAGGCAAACGTGTTGCATCGGGTAGATTTAATCCGTTGTTTGTTAAATTTTTCCAAAATGGGGTCTCTTTAAACACACTGGAATCACACTCCTTTCCGTAGGCGCCAACGTCAACAAATATAAAGTTGTAATCGCTATCTACTACTGCCATCAAAACTATAGAAAAAAAATGTTTGTAATTTAAAAACATCGAGCCACTATCAATTGGCTTAATAAGTCTGATGTGTTTTCCATCGACCGCTCCTAAGCACAGCGGGAAGTTGGAAGATTCTTGAAATTTGCTTGCAATGTGTAGCCAGTCTTCTTTAGATGGCATTTTCATATATTCTTTATACAGTTCTAACCAAATGTAGTGGCATACTTCACGTACGATGCAACTTATGGTTTTTATTCCAATTCTATAGCTGTAGTATAGGTCAGTAAAGGTATCTCCTGTTGCTAGATACCTGAAATATAAAACAAAACGGTTCAGGTTCAAATACTAAAACCCCATTTTAGGTCGGGGTCGATTCAGTTTAGGTCGGGGGTTTTCATAAATTTTGAATTTAATAATTATTATTTATTTATTTTCAGGGCAAATGGTGATGAAGAAGTGGACCAATATGAAAGATAGCTGGATAAAATATGACAAAAAAATTAATGAATGTAAGTCTGGTTCTTCAGCAAAAAAATTAAGAAAATATATGTTCTATGATGAAATGATGTTCCTAAAAAAAATGTTGAGCATCGCAAGACCGATTCTAACATGACTGAACATGTTCATGATTCTAGCCTCAGTAATGAAAATTTTGATAGTGCAGTCCCGAATCAATCAAGCTCGGGATACACTGAACGGAGTGAGACGCAAAGGGCTAAAAAAAAAAGAAAAAATGAACTAAGTGAAGTTGACATTAGGTTTATGAAGTTTATGGATTCAGCAGAACGAGATGAGAAAAAGAAAAGCCGTAGTATGAACTTTTTTATGGGAATCGCTGATACAGTTGACAAGTTCAGTGATGAAAATATGATAGACTTTTAGTTTCAAGTAATTTCAATAATTAAAAATATTCAACAAAGACAGTGTACTCAGTATATACCTACATCAAGAAACCAATGGGATCAAGGCCATCAAGGATATTTAAGTGGTACAGCATCCTCAAATGCGCAATCGTCAACATATGGATATTCTACAGCTGCTAGATCGAGCTATGGAATAAGTCGTCCACAGACGTCTTCTCATGATTTTGGACACGGTTCTGGTTTAGAGCCAATCCACTACCGACCCGAATCACAATTATCTGTACATAGTGTAAATGCGGAAAGTATCTCGGCAGATTCTCAAGTTTCTATTGAAGACGAATTCGATTTTAGTACCGCACTTGAGTAGCATTTTCAGCGTAGTGTATTTTTTGATTTACTTGTTCTTAAATTAATAATTATTAAAATTCAATTACATGTAATAATTTTGTTTGTGTGCAATAAACAATTTTAAACTAAAATATGTCATTTAATTTTGTACCTACTTACCTCAGAGTTACAGCCAATCTTTCTGCGGGCGATATACTCTCTCGCATAAAAGTATCTTGATGTTTTAGTTCCTGGGATAATTTTTGGAGCAAGTTGTCGAATGTAGTTTTCTGCATTCTAAAATAATTGTAAAACTTGTCTTCATCTTCTCTCAATTGATTCTTGACAAGTGTATGAAACGCGCCATATTCCTCCCTTTTTTCTAAAATCGGATGTATCCAAAACCTTACTTCCCTTTTTTTTTCTATTTTCTTTTTCCAATATATGTAATAAGCAACTATAATCTTTTTTTTCGTAAGAAAATTCATGACGCAGCACGTCCTACACAGCCCGAGTAAAAAGCGCTACTAGCCAGTACTTACCAATGTCTCGCGCGGTGATTTTGCCGTATCATGTACAAGCTAGCACGTTTTTTCAACCGTACGGCTTACACACCGTACGTTTGAACAACCGTGTAATGGAAAAGATGCCTTAGACCTTGGCTCTTGTGAATTCTTAGGGCATACGCCACACAGAGTGGGAATTGTTCCCTGTACACGTATGCCCGGGGTATGATCTCAAATTTTGACTTAATAGGCAATAATTCGTGAATCAAATTATTAGCGTATTTTACTACCAATTGTTTAGGCTTTGTTTGGTCTTCCGGGTCCCACCTCACTTTTTGTACAACGCCTAATGACCCATTCACTAAACCTAAACTAACATCAATATTTCTCCTAAGCATTACTTTAGCTCCCTCTTTAATGATTATAGTTTCTTCCAGTCCAGCAGTCATCGACGCATCATTTTCATATTTTTGTAAACACGCCCGGTCTTTCGTTATCATACATTTTGAACAATCCAAGGAATCTTTAGCAACTAACTTTATCTCGGGGTGCGGAATCGCTTTTTGTTTATTTAACCTTTCTCTTACTGCGCCCGCCGTAACAAAAAACAGCTTTGTCACCTCAGCTGGCGACACTTGTTATAAACATTTATGTTTCTCACTTATGTTTAAAGAGGTTTTTGTTACAGTTATTTAAAGCCGATAAGATTTTCGATAAGTAGAAACAATAACCATAACATTTAAATGTTTATTTTATTTTGTACAGCTCTTTGTTTCTAACGGATCTTGATAAAGTGTACTTACTGACAACAAATTTTATTTTATGAATGAAATATAATAAGTTTTTATTTTATTTTTATGGCCTTGCAATCAATACAACATATTCTTCCTAAATGAACCGAAATTATGCATTTAATAATTATAATAATTCTACTTTTTAACTTGCAAACATTTGCTAAAAATTCGACAATAGACAGTTTGCGCGCGCTTTGTAACCTCATTTTCAAAACCTTTTTGTGTATATATTATAGCGTCTTCCTTTATTTTTCTTATACAATCATATAGATATAACATTTAGCAATTCCTAGTAAAAGTATTTACTATGGTATTCGAATAAGAAATATACTATTATTATCTTATTAGAAATCTTGACCGTTACGAATTGTTCGCGTAGAGGTTTTTTGATTCTACTTTTTTATCAACTGAAACATAAAAAGTTACTGTTGTTGTAACTTAGATCATTAAAAAACATTACGTAGTAAAGATAAATAACATTACTTACAGTTTTTTGAAAGAAAATCCTACTAAAATCACAATCACAAAACTTCAACGATTACGCAACTAACACCACCAACAGCACAAAAGCGAATGGCTGTTATATTTGATTTTGTCTATGTAACCGAGTGAATATAATTCTTCAGAATACTCTTTAGTTCGTTCAGAATCGAATGAAATAGTGTTCAATTAAAAATACACTGTATTTTTATATAAATTAATGAAGAAAATAGCAACACATAATGCGGACATGAATTCATGTCCGCGGTACTCAACGGTCTCGTCGAGATGAATTCATGTCCACGGTACCTTAAAGGAATTTGAGTAATGTTCGAGTAGAATAAAGTTAATCGTTCGACTATTTTTTCTTGTAAACTTGTAAGTATAAGTGTAAAAGCCAATCTAGTGTTATCCAGAGTTTTCCTTTAATTTTATTTATATGCGTATTAAAAGCAGAAGGGGAGGCATTCGCCCAGCAGTGGGACGCTATAAGCTAGATTAAATTAGATGTGTCCCACTACGCTGTATTTTTGCAATGACAGTAGATTTTTATGTACCAATGGTAGAAGGGGGAATTACCATATCTCTAATACAACTGAAACCAGCTGAGGGTTCTTCATCGGATACTTTAGACCTTCGATTTTTGACATCAAATGAAGCGGCCCACCAAGTTGAATATTTTTTGTAAAGGCGGTATGTCGATCTCTTCTAATAGTTTGGTTGGGCTCTTGTGTTTTCTAATCAGGGTCACCAGGTACTCCAGATGTTCGATTATCCTAGTTTTTATAGTTTTCCCTTTGTGTGGCCATTAAACCCTAACTCTGTACCAAATTTCAGCTCTCTGAGTTTATGGGAAGTACTAGTTCTATTCTGATGATCATGAGTGAGTGAGTGAGTGTCATAAATGCGAAACTTTGCTTTCGCTTAACTTCGGAACTAAATGACCTACAGACTTGAAATTTGGATTTTAAGTATGTGATTCTAGTTTACTGGATGACGAAAATTTCTGCGTTCTGGTATTATCCAGAGGTTCTCAAATAGGGCCTGAAAATGCGGCGAAATGGTTCCAGTAAAGGATGGTATGGCAGTGTTTGCTTCGCGCTCGACTTGGCGGGGGCACTGCCGTGCCCCCCGATAACAACACAACAGATGGTATTCATAAATCTTGAAGCTTTTGATCGTGTGCCGAGGACCATAATATGACAAGGTCTAAGAGCTCAAAATGCCCTTGAACACTATATAAAACTCATTATAGACATGTATTATAATGTACAAACCTGTCAGAAGTCCAGCCGGTCTGTCGGAGAGCTTCGACATCAAAGTAAGAGTTCATCAAGAAAGCACATTAAGTCTCTTGCTGTTAATATCACCATGAACTACCTAATCGAGAAAATCCAGAAACCCACACCATAGAACCTTTTATATGCGGATGATGTTGCGCTCATCTGAGACAGTATAGACGAGATACAGGAAAGTTTAGAGCAAGGGTTAGTTAGGAGCAAGGGTAAATCTCTAGAGTTAAACGGATTATGCATAAGCAGAACCAAGACAGAAGAAAGTCTAATTGGATGGCGTGGTCATACCTAGGGTAAATCAATTTAAATATCTCGGGTCAGTAATCGCGGAAGACGCATCGATAACAGCCGATATCACGCACAGAACGATGTCTGGGTGGGATATGTGGCGTACATTAACAGGAGACCTCTGCGATCCAAAAATGACGATAAGAGCCAAAGGCAAGGTCTACAAAATTGCTTTTAACTAGATTTACTCGTTGCGATGACACAATTGAGAAGAGTACTATCACACATACCATATCACTGATCAAAAAATAAAGTAGTACTTAATCGTTGAATCACACGTATGGTTGAATGTTTCACATATAAGTATCTAGTTAAGTCATCACTTAAGTTATTTGTTCTGAGTCTTTGTTCTTGACCAAAATAATTACTGTTCAGGTCAAAGTTGCTTCACAAAGCATAATTTAAAGTCTATTCTTTTACTCGTGCTCGAGTAGTTCGAGACTTATTCCGCTATTAATAGTTATTGTTGTTTAAATTAGGGCATGAGTGTAGATTGTGTGAAATAAATTGATTGATGATTTACAGTTTGGGATAATCTAGTAAGATGGCGAGCGAGAGTCCGGAGCGGCTCGAGCCGCAGGAGGCATTGAGTGCGGCGCAGCGCGCGCGCATAGAGCGTAACCGACAGCGTGCGCGCGCACTCAAAGAAGCGCGCGTCGTACATCGTCCGCCGTCTGTATTCTGATAACGATTTATTACTTTCAGTCAATAGATCGCATAGAAATTCTCATTAATATATTTTCAGAACCGACGCCTCGGAGGGCATACGGGAAATTTCGGTGGGCAAAACGCGCGCCCTCGACACGGGAGGGGGTTTCCTGCTGGAGGAGGACGTCGCGGACGCGCCGGCCCCGCACGCCGCCCGCCCTGCGCCGCTCGTGCACCGCACCGAGCAGCCGCGGTGCCTCGAATGTGACCGCCTCTTCCCGCAGTCCTACCTGTTCGACACGTTCGACTACAGCGTGTGCGATGAGTGCAGGTACGGACGGGGCGGGAGGTGGTCGTAGCGTCTCCCCGAAGGCGTCACACTGACGGAAGCTGGTCTGGCAGGGACGAGGAGGCGCACGCGCTGGTGACGCGCACGGAGGCAAAGAGCGAGTTCCTGCTGCAGGACTGCGATCTGGACTCGCGCGAGCCGGCGCTGCGCTGCGTGCGGCGGCGCAACCCGCACCGCGCGCGCTTTGCGGAGATGCGGCTGTACGTGCGCGCGCAGGTGGAGGCGCGCGCGCTGTCCGTGTGGGGCTCGGCAGAACGCCTGCAGGAGGAGCGCGAGGCGCGGCGCGCGCGCCGCCAGCAAGCCGAGCAGCGCGCCGCCGCGCGCCGCCTGCGCGCGCTGCGCATGGACGTGCGCTCCAGCCTGTTCGACCGCACGCACGCGCCGCACGAGCACCGCTTCGCCGACGAGGTGTACGACGCCGACGCCGACGAGTACTCGCGCACCTGCCTCGACTGCGGACACGTGCAGACCTACGAGAAGATGTAAGCGACGTGTCGCGTCGCCTCACCGCCATATTTGAAACCGCCTTATGAGAAGAGCCACGTGAGATCGTCACGGGATATACGCAATTCTTCTTTTACGCAGTCGCTGCATACGTACTCGATCACGATGAAATAAATCAAAACTAATGCGAGGACGGATTACTCGGACCGTACCTACATAACGCACATGCGAGTCCAATGATATGCAATTTCAATACAATTGTTTTCGTTCAAAAATAAACTGGTATTTGACATAATATTTTGTCTCATATTGCACGACTTATGCTACGCGACCACAATTATTCAAAAATTAGAATAAATAATAAGACTTAATGACTTAAGGCACTGCTTATGGTAATTGATATTGTGAGCGGTGCACCACTCAAATATCAATCACATAGATTATTATACTCCTAAAAAAACTAAGAACAATTTTTATTTTGTATTTTTAAATGGGTTAATTATACTAATAATAACGTGCCACATAATTTTATTTATTACATCGTAATTAAACAACAATTTTGCATTAAAGTAACAATAATAATACTGTACTTGAATCAGCTTCTTAATTTAATGCTTTTGTGTCATAGATTTGATACAAATTATGACTTTTAATATAAACTATACTTTTAAATATACATAATAAAACACAAAAGATCATCTTTTAATCGTAAAATTGTGCATAAAATTTTATTTGTTGCGGAATTATTCACAGAGTAAGAAAAAGCAACCAAGTTTTTGGCATGTGAAAAAATGTTATTTTATGTAATAAAATAAAACTCCATGTACAAAGATTGTGTATAATTTAATCTAAGTTAATGCTCGTCCTTGAGGTACATGAGATCGTCGCTGGCGTCACGAGCCGAACTATGTTACGGCTGCCAATACTTATGGTGTCCACTTTAAACCTCTTTTTAAGTGAAAAATATTTGCACTGAATACATTGTTTTAATGAAAAATACATATGAAACAAATGCAACGCGTTATCATTTACAATTTTATGAATTAAATAAGAAAATAACACTAAATAAAAGTTAACAATGTTAGATAGCTTTCAAATCTTCTGGTAAATCATTCTTGGGATGTTTGTTCTCAAAATGCTGCTTGTAAGTCTTTGGGTCTGGCATCTGCGCCTGAAATTAAAAGATTTACTTATAAAAGTTCATTACCTTTTGAATAGCTTGTTATATAATAAAATTATATCAGCTCCTTTGAACTGAATGACAAACATTTAACTGTTGAAACATTGGCTACAGACATCTTCCAGGAATGCTATAACTTGCGGCAGTTATGTTTTTATTATTAATTTTAAAACAAAGACTAACAATATTAAAACCTACAAAATGTATACCTGAGCGACCGAGGTTTGCTGCGGTGCAGTTAGGTCGTGGTGTAAGGAAAAATTATATCTGTGTCTCAGACAAACCTGTCAAAATAAACTCCAAAGTAAAAAATCATCGAACTTAGAGATAAAGCTAATAGTGATTTTGTCGGATACCGAATATACGTATGTAGGCTCCATGCCGGTGCGCCGAATATTCGACCGCCTGATATTGGGTGCATCTACAATGTTACAATTTTTCCTTACCGAATTTCTTGATTCGGTCGCCGCGCTCATAGCCCGCGATAAAAACTATGCAATAGCTTGAAACGAATGCGAAATGCGAAACTTCATCAGTAAAATCAGTATAATGAAAGAAATTGTGGGTAGGAACATAACAAAGTATGTACCTATACAATAAAATGGAATTTTCTAGATATAGGTTGTTCTTCCAGACATGACATGATGAGATGACACTGCAAAAATATTTGTGTATATCCTTATTTATTTTTAATATTTTCTTAATTATTTTTTTAATATTTTATTTATCATTAATAAACTATATGGTTGTACACTTTGTTGGGAGTTTTAGTTGAATAGATTATTGCTTATTATTGTTTACAATTTAATATAAGCTAATGATCTCACTGAGGTTATTCAGTGTATTTTTCCATTGTGTAGTAAACAGAAAATTTTGTACTTGGCAAAAATGAAAAATGACTAATCATCATTTAATGCCAACAATTAAGCTGTCTGTTTCAATATACAGTGAGGACACACACAGGGCTGCCATCCTTCCTGGTTTCCCCGGATTTGTCCTGGTTTTGAAGACATCCAGGGAGTGTCTGGGCGGGGTTTAAATTGTAGTCCGAGTGCAACCCAGACTACAATAAAAATCCGGGTTTTCGATCAGATCCCGTTCCTATAATTTATGTAAATAAAGCTATGGGTTAGGTATTTCACCACACGCGCTCCCGACGCTATTTTACTACGCGAACGGCGAGCGAGAACTACGATATTCGTTTAATTGTTACCAAAAAGTTAAAATTCATAACATAAGCTACTTAAGTTTTAATTGCCTAGTCTATTTAAAATTTGAAGGCATTTTAATGTTATTGCTTTAAGAAATGCCAAATAATTAAAAACTATATGTACTTAGTATTCTTTTTAATTTAAATTAGTTACACAGTTCTATGAATGTAAACAACAAATTTCATTTTGTTTGTCTGCAATGTAATAAGCATGTAGGATTCCTTAAAAAAGTTACAATTTATAGTTTTTTAAGTTATAGTTCTGTTTATAGCTATTGTAAAATTTGAGGACATTTTGATGTTATTTAAATACTTTAAGAATAACCAAAACATTAAAAACATTATTTGACATAAATAATACAAATTAAAGACTGATTTAATTTAGTTAATTAGAACACTACAGTATTTGTTTAAGTGTTTATTTATTTAGGTACATTAAGTGCTACCCAAAAGTTAAAATTAATAATATATTAATTTAAATTTAAAATTTGAAGACTTTTAAAATTTTAATTTTATTACTTTAAGAGTTGCCAAATAATTTAATTTTAAAATTTTTCTTGTAATATAAAGAAATAAACATGTAAGGCTGTTATAATTGTTCCTTAGTATAGGTTATTATAATCATCGCCACACACAGTCAGTTCAACTGATCATTCCAACTGATCAGTTCAAGCTAAAACTGATAATCTTTATTAAAATATCGGATTTTCGATATGTAAAACTCCAATATTAATATATTTATTATAATCAATATATTGAAAATCCACTATTTAAAAAATTAAATATATTGTCACAAGAATGATTAAACACACTATTTCATGCAACAAAAGAAGCTTAAAATTAAAGTCTTCTTCTATCAAGTATGGGGTAAAATATATTTAAATCATAATCTAAGTGAATGAAAAAAGTATTTAAATGTCCGGGTTGAAAGCTAAAAAATCCAGGGAACTTGTGCTTCCGGACACACAGAATGAATTCTGTTTACTTACATTATTTTTGTTGGAATTCCCTGGTAGGAGTACTTTACAACAACAGAAAGGGCAACATGTAAAATTGATAAATAAAAAAGCAGCAGAGCTTGGGCACTTGTCATGTGATGGACTACTATGACCGGTAGAAATTCAAAATGCACAGAAGAAGATGAATGGTGTCAGTCAACAATATGATGTCCCCAAAGGTAATAGACAAGTAGTGCTTACTCCACATAAAGGAATAAGATTATATATTAAATTTATTATTTCTTATCATGTTTTTACATTACATGAGTTATAAAAAACTACATTAATTGCTTGAAGCACTATTTCATATAAACATAATTGAGAATCCAGCATCTAGCTGGATAATTACCAGTATCGGCTGCTACCTGTCACTAAAGAGACCAGATACAGAACAGTAACTTCAAATCCATTGCATCTCCAATACATATATATATATATATATATATATATATATATATATATAGACTTACATATTTTTCTTTGCAAATTAGTGCCATTTTTAAGAAACCAATCAAATATATACATGAAATGCTCACTCATTCTAACATAGACATAGGTAGTATTATACCTATACTAAAATTTTGAAAAAATAAAAAATAGTAATATAAACCATAAGAAAACTTAGATGGCTACAGTTTTTACGACTTTACCTTACAGATGACACAAACATGCACAAGGGCTTTTAGTGCAGCTTTCTTCTGATCTGTAGCACTGTGGCCTTGTTGTTTCTTGAGCTTTGACAACTTTTCTGCAGCTTTGGCTTGAGATTGAATTTTCTGTTGTCCTCGAGCCATTCTTTAAAATACAAGCATAAAATTAAAATTAACTATTAATCAAAGTAAACAAAACTTCAGTGCACTTAATTATACAAATTCACAAACACATCAAGGACGTATTAATCTTAACAACGAGTAAAAACATTTAACAAAGATTGAATTCAAATAGTGACTTCACTTGACAAGTCCAGGTTTGGGTGATGACATATGTGATATGATCACTATGAGTTAACTCAGAGAGCCAACACGGAAAACTGCGGCTGGGTTATACGTCAACTTAAGAATTTATGCTGAATTACCCAGGTCTAGTGCATAAATCAGTATTTTAGATGTCACTAAATCAAAGCAATTTTAAATTTTCCATATGGTGCATATCTTCACTTATTAATAACATACTACATTAATTCTATCCGATTTCATCAAAAATATAATTCTGTCTTGGTTAATATTGTGTTTTTTTTTTAATTAAAGGATATAATACATACCTTCCCTTTTAAACCTAAAAATGTGAATACTAAAAAAAAATTATGAAAATGTTAAGTTGAAAATTTATCAATGGGAAATAATACGAACATATAAAGAACACTGATTCCAATATAATCGTCTAGATTATACTTTTTATCAGAAACAGCAGGAAATAAAGTAAAATGTGAACAAATGAAATTATTCTACACTTTCTAATCTGTGGTGGCGACAGAGGCAGACGCATAGAGTAGAGCATAGATTACTGACTATATAGAGTAATGTTGGGCAGACGGCATCATAGAGGAAAGTAGCGATAGGTCAGCTCGAGTTTTATAACTTGAGTAAACTCGAGTTTGGGCCGGTCGTTCATGAACGAATCAAACGAGCGAGCGAAAGAGTAAAAGCGTGATTCGTTTTTTGTGTGCATAGATAGTCTTTTTCAGGATATTATTTTTTTGCTGAAAATACTAACTTAAAAGAAGCTATCATTAGTTATTTGAGAATATTTGTGTCGAAAATACTTAAGAGCATTGAGTTATACAACACTAGAGGAGCAAACCACATTACCACGCGTCGAAAAAAGTGTAACCACTATCCAAACGCGACGACGTAGCTTTGAAACTAATAATAATTTTAAGTAAACATATATCTATCTCACTTACACAAGTTGCGAAAACAATATCGTCGTCATAAGATTAGATAAAGATAGACACACAAACATGCAATGGCGGGTTGGTGTGGCTTACTATATGAAATTTTACCTAAAATACGCAATAAAAATGAGTCTTTATGCTGCAGTTAATTGTTTTTATATTAAAAAAGTATATTTTATTTTAAAATCTTTATTACGTCCCCTTAGAAAAAAAGGGATACAAAGCTTATCAGATGAATAGAAGTAAACATAATGATGAAATAAAACGTATTTTTATGGTTCTAATAAATCAAATAATATAAAATAAGTATCTAATAAAATATAATTAATATAAAATTTATATGAAATTAAGTATAAATAATATAAAATTAATAATATAAAATAGGTAATAAAACATATTTAATAGATAATTCATGAATAAACTAAAATAAGAATAATTAATTATTTTGTATGAAAGTTAAAACGTAGTTTTTATTATAATTTCCAAAATATTTAAAATCAAAGGTAACAAATTAACTTACTCCATTAATCATAATATAGTCTCCCAGTAATGTAGGATAACCACAAATGCGGAAAAGTGGCAACATTGAACCTAAATGGCAATATTCGATAATTTTATTTAATTATTTGAGGTTTTTTACGTTTATATGAAAACAAGAACTAAAAATTATGTGTTGAAAGTGATGCCACTTGATTTATTACGTTTTTGTGACCTTGAATAGCATTCTTTCACTGCACATTTACCCATTTATGTAGCGGCTCTACTCTGTCGGCGTCACATTGAACAATGAACTCACGTTAGCTAGACATATGGCTGTGGCCATATATATGTGCAGTGGCAACGCTTTGGCGCGGTTATTACTGATCTAGGGTTATATAAATCAATGCTTAAGAGTATGTAGGTTGCGCGGGCGAAATGAAAGAAAGTTTTTGCACAATCAATATAATATTTCAGCTGCGGAGACTAACCGTCATACTCCGTTGACTGTGGAGCTGTATAATAAAATTACGGCGCATTGCAATCCGTTTAAGGTGAAACCTACGGACTGTTCCCAGCCATTCTCCCGCAAGATGGCGCTGAAGTCAACATTTTTAGTTTATTTGGATTTTTGTGTAATTGGAAAATTATTAAGTCGTAGGAGTAGACTTAGCGGTTATCGGATATTACATTTTATTGGAATGGGTCATATCATTGCCTCAAAATCCATCCAATTCGACTTTAGTTTTGATTATAACATCTGTCATTGAATATAGTGTCGTTTACACACACACACAGACGTATCCCTACGCTTACGAAGCTAGAACACTAGATGGCGTGTATGTAAAAAAACAAGTTTTTAATTTTTGTGTATGTGCAGATTGGGTAGGCAGAACTACAAAACGCTATGTACGATTAATATAAAAATAAAATTTATATTTGTTGGCGTAAACTATTTAATTGATTTATAACTTTGGGAAATAAATTATGTCAACATTGATTACAATATAACGCAGTTTTATTTTATTACATTAAACTATTGAATTTTTTATCAAAACAGAAGTACCTATTTGAAGCAACATAATCATACTGATACATGCCTATTCACTCAAAACTAATAACACTGATGATTTGTAATAATTAGACATTTCATAACCAACACGTAAATATCACATCATAGACAAGAGATAACAACAAATCTATAACAGAATTTATTTTGTGATAATAACCAGGAAGTTTGAAAATAATATTTCCTAATTTCGAAGCACTCAACAAAAGCTTTTAGTAAAACAAAAATATAAATCCTATACCTACGAGCAATTCTTGTATATATACACACACACATATATATATATATATATATATATATATATATATATATATATATATATATATATATATATATATATATATATGTCTCTCGGAAAATCTCGGAAACGGCTCCAACGATTTTCATAAAATGTCGTTTTGTCCCCGTTTTCAGGCAATGAAAAACTGCTACAATATAAGAGAGTAAATTTTAACACCATAATAATAATCGTAATAGCTCAAGTGGATAACGCACTGTCGCGAGATCGTAGTCCTTGGTTCGCGTCTTGTCTTAGGATTGACTTTTTTCCCTTTTTTTCCAAGTTCCCTTCTTTTGTGAGAAAATCTATTATTTCGAGCCCTTTCTGTAGTATTTTTTTAAAAATACGAAAATTTTATTGCACTCATGATTTTTCATTTTAATAACCGGTTCAATTTTTTTCTATTATGTCGGTAAGATCAAAAAATATTCTTCGTATTTTATCAGTATGTATTTTTAATCTAAATATAACTTCCAAAACACACGATTTCCAAAACAAAAAATACCGAGAAATGCTCGGTCATCCAGGTACTATACAATATAATATATACAAATCTTCCATCAATTCTATATGAATAAGGTTGCGTTCGGAACACAAGATCTAGAACACTAAAATGTACAAAAATTTACTTATCTTTTTATTACAATGTTATCTTTACATTCCTTCTTGGCCGACGAATAAGAAAAATATAACTCAGATTAGATTATTATTTTCACAGTGGTAGAGCCACGCGACAGCTTTGCTGTTGCACGTATGGGCTGGCTCAAACCGTGGTGGTACCACGACCTCACAGAATACCGGCGTGAAGTGGAAGCTCTGCTTCCACGTTTCGTCTGGTGAGTGCAGGTGGCCGGAGGCCCAAATCCCCCCCCCCCATCAACATGGTAGCGGAATTATATAATGATAGACTACCCCAGGAGGGTACCAGCACCCCTGGACAATCCCTCGCTGAGCATCCACGACCATGTTTCTCCACTTCTGAGCGTGGGTGCTCATGCTGCCCCGCGTATTCTGGGGAGGGGGGGCAAAATTCCGCTCAAGACTACAACTGCTCGGGGCAAATGGAGCAACAAGACCAAGGCGACCCCTGCCACGCTGTCCGTGAATTTCTGCAATATCAGGGGACTTCACTCTAACCTAAACGCCGTCCACTACCATCTTGAGACGGCGAGGCCGGCTCTCCTCTTTCTGACCGAGACGCAGGTGTCCTCTCCGGCTGATGTCTCGTATCTCTCCTACCCGGGGTACAAATTGGAACACTCCTTTGTGCCTCGGGCTGGAGTTTGCGTTTACGTCAGAGAGGACATCTGTTCTCGACGCCTCGGCAGACTTGAAGGTTCGGACCTGTCCATCCTTTGGCTACGCGTAGACAGCGACGACCATCCACGCGTCTACGGGTGCCTCTATAGGTCCCATAGCGGTAATGCCGAAACAGACCGACTCTTCGACCACGTCCGATTCGTTGCTACAGCAGATCCCCAGCGTGATCCTCGGCGACTTTAACGCCCAACACGCCGAATGGCTTGGTTCACGTTTAACCGATCATGCGGGGAGATCCGTTCATGATTTTGCCTTGGCATATGGTCTGACATAACTGGTTACTTCGCCTACGCGGATTCCAGATGTGGAGGATCATGCACCTTCCCTGTTGGACCTTCTGCTGACCTCTCACCCAGACGGATATCAGATTTCCGTCGACGCCCCTTTAGGCTCCTCGGACCATTGTCTGGTCCGGAGTGTTGTGCCACTCTCGCTGAAATCGCGGTTGCATTCTGCAGGCTGCCGCCGTGTTTGGCACTATAGGTCAGCCGATTGGGATGGGATGCGGTCTTTCTTTGCATCCTACCCTTGGGGGCGGGTTTGCTTCTCGCCGGATGATCCCAACGTTGTTGCGGATTCTGTTGCTGATGTGGTACTTCAGGGTATGGAACTTTTTATTCCTTCCTCTGTGGTGCCCATTGGAGGCAAGTCTTAGCCATGGTTTGGTCGCTCCTGTAAAATAACATCATGCTATAAGCAGGAGTGCTACCAAGCCTGGGATCTTGCATCAGCGTCCCGGGATGTAAACACCAGCGCTCTAAAAAAGAAGTATAATTCCGCCTCCAGGTCCTTCAAAAGAGTCATTGCCAAGGCAAAGTCAGAGCACATAGGCAGAATTGGCGAGAAACTAGTTCGCCTTCCTTCTGGAACCCATGCATTCTGGTCTCCCGCCAAAGCTATCCAGGGGAATTTCTGTCAGCCATCTCTTCCATCTCTGCACAGGGAGGACGACTCACTGGCCCATACCGCAAAGGAGAAAGCCGATCTTCTAGGCTCTTTCTTTGCGTCTAACTCGACTCTCGATGACGGGGGGAGTACGCCGCCGACCATCCCGCGGTGTGAGTGCTCCATGCCGGAAGTGCACTTCACACAGCGCTCGGTTCGCTAAGCACTCCTCTCCCTGGACATCCACAAGTCGAGTGGGCCTGACGGAATCCCCTCAATTGTGCTGAGGACGTGTGCTCCAGAGCTGGCACCGGTTTTAACGCGTCATTTCCGGTACTCCTACTCCCTAGGCGTAGTCCCAAAATCATGGAAGACGGCTTACGTCCACCTGATCCCTAAAAAAGGCGACCGCTCTGACCCGTCCAACTACCGGCCAATCGCCATCACCTCCTTGTTCTCCAAAACAATGGAGTCCATTGTAAACTGCCAGCTCATAAGGTACCTTGAAGATCACCAGCTGATTAGTGACCGCCAATACGGTTTTCGCCGTGGTCGGTCAGCTGGTGATCTTCTGGTCTACCTAACTCACAGATGGGCGGAGGCAGTAGAGTTCAAGGGTCGATCGAACCCTAACCTAACCCTTCGATCGGGTTTGGCACAAAGCGCTTCTTTCGAAGCTCCCTTCCTATGGGCTCCCGAGAAATTGTGCGATTGGATCACCAGCTTTCTTGCAGATCGGAGCATCAAGGTCGTTGTAGACGGTGCAAGCTCCGATTGCAAGCCTATTAATGCTGGTGTTCCACAGTGCTGCGTGCTATCGCCAACGCTGTTTTTTCTGCATATCAATGATATGTTGCATACCCGTAACATTCATTGCTATGCAGATGACATCACTGGTGATGCTCTTTACACCGGCCAAGTCAATATTTCTCGGGAAAACGTCTCCGAGTGCCGGAACAAACTTGTGTCTGAAGTCAAGTCTTTGCTGAACAGAGTCTCGGATTGGGAACGACTAAATTTAGTCCGGTTTAACCCCCAGAAGACACAAGTTTGCGCTTTAACCGCTAAAAAGAACCCCTTTATCGTATCCCCTCAGTTTCAAGGCACTCCCCTTGTTGCCTCAGCCAGTATCGGAATCCTCGGCGTCGACGTATCGAGTGACGTGCAGTTTCGTGGTCACTTGGAAGGGAAGGCCAAATTGGCCTCTAAAAATCTTGGCGTGCTCAGCAGAGCGGGACAGTATTTCATGCCGGCACACCGCCTGCAACTTTACAAGGCGCAGGTTCGGCCGCACATGGAATACTGTTCCCATCTCTGGGCTGGGGCTCCCCAGTACCAGCTCCTTCCACTTGACCGCATCCAGCGCAGAGCGGCTCGAATCGTCGACGACCGAGTGCTTTCCGATCGGCTCGATTCACTGGCGCTGCGAAGAGATGTTGCATCTCTTTGCGTATTTTATCGCATCTATCACGGGGTGCTCTGAGGAATTGTTCGGATTAATCCCAGCCGCCAAATTTCGTGAACGCACTACACGGCAAACGTCCCGATACCATCCACACCATCTGGATGCTTGGCGGTCCACCACTGTACGTTTCACAAGGAGTTTTCTTCCACGTACAACCTCTCTGTGGAATAGTTTACCACCGGCGATTTTTCCGGACCGATACGACCTGAGGACCTTCAAGAAAAGAGCTTACTCCTTTCTAAAGGGCCGGCAACGCACCCGCAATTCTCCTGTCGTTGCGGTTGATCATGGGCGGCGGTAGTCATTTAACATCAGGTGAGCCTTACTACTTACTTACTTACTTACTTATCTTCACGCACAATCCCTAACGGGGTAGCCAGAGAGAACAGATCGCCAAGTGTCACGATCCTTACATACCTCTTTCGCTTCTTTCAGGTTCATTAACTTCTTCATACACGCACGTCTAGGTATCCGAGTACTCTTGACCCTCCCCTCTTCGAGCAATTTGCTCACATGGTCTTCGAAAGTTAGTCTCGGTCTACCTCGACAGCTTTTAATATTTACTTTCGCTCTATATATTTTCTTCACCATTCGGTCTTCACTCATTCGTGTCGTCACATCAGGTGAGCCGCATGCTCGTTTGCCCCTTCTTCTATAAAAAAAAAGATTAGAATAAGCTATTTATTTATAAACAATAGAGCACGGAACAGAAAAAAGGATTTTATGTAACTGAATTATATTTGTTTCTGAACGCACCATTTGGTATGACGTAGTGACGAGTGAACTTGAGCTCTACAAAATATAACAAACTAATAATGTGTGTCTGTCTGAAACTGTTTGCAAAATGCGTAAAGGGTGTTTAATGTAACCCGGCAAAACCATAGTTAGCAAATGTTTGCAAGTTTAATTTTGTGACTACTTTGGTAGTTTACCGATTTATAATAATTGTATTTATTGTTGACCAAAAACATATTCAAACACATTGATATATGAAACACTGACACGTACGACGTAGGTAATCAGTATTGTGACGCTATTTCAGAAAAATCACGGGCCAGCCTGCTGTTAATAATACTACTAAAAACATAATTGCGTTTTTAGAATAATTAATTACTATACCTACGATAAATTACAATATAGTCTCAAATATATATTAAATTCATGAAGAAACATGTGGTTTTATTTCCAGGACTAGTTGAACCTCTCTTTTTCCTTACATGATTCAGTCATCTTTAAATAGATCATGCTAAGTTTTACAAATCTCATAAAGTTATGAAATAAGTATTCTTAGTGCCGATATCAAAATTTTAGCCGTAAGTGCCATATTTATTGAAAAATTAATTACTTTATTTGAGCAAACAATTTTCAACAGCACTTGTAGAGAAATAAAGATTCATTCATTCCCTTAAAAGCCATAAAACCACTCAAGGGTCACTCCCGTGGATGTAGAGTCTAAAATAACGTTTTTTGTAAACTATACTCAATGCGCCATAATAGTGTCGAGTGACAAAGCCGTTCAGAGGCGCCGCGGGGTGCGCGGCGGTTATATTACATTTCCAATAACCAACATAATTTTAGCAACATTATTTCTCAAAAAGGTAATATATTTCCTTTAACACAAATAATATCTACGAAATAATAACATTTAAAATAAACATATCAGTTCCTGAAATAAAAGAAATATTATGGATATATATTTTTAAAGAACCCACTTCTTATGCTTCAAAAATATGCCACAATTAAAGCCCGATTTTGCATTTTTTGTGCGTTATGTATTAGTTCATTAAAACATTTTTTATACGTGGTAGAGCCATGCTGCAGTTATATTAGTAGTATAGTTGTTATATTAGTAGTAAATTGTTAATTGCAATTTTATGTGCTGATCTACCACATGCTCGGCGGTGAAGGAAAATATCGTGAGAAAGTCTGACTGTCTGAGAAATAAGAAAAAAATATTTCTAAGACATGTGAAGTTCGCCAACACGCATAGGGGCAGCGCGGTGAACACTTCTTTGCCCTAAAACCCTCTCAGAAGTGAGGTAAGGCCCAGCGGTGGGACGTAAATAGGCTGTAACTTAACTATTTCAACGATGATAGTCTGAAATAATCAGCTGAACAAATTATAGCTAGGCAACAATAAAAACTAAATGGATGGATGGACATAAGTATAAAATTGAATAAATATATAACATGGGTACTCATTTCTTTAAAAGGCTCCTGGTACTTGTTCGATTTACTGTATCTACAGTACTAATTATTTACGAATGGTACTGTACGTATCAGCAATCTTGCTCTAGGTTGAAACATAACGCAACGTTACACGATTTGCAAAACTGAAACGTACGTAAAAAGTATTGCGTATTTACATTGAAATTTTGAAAATATTGCACTTTATCCTCATTTTTATGTACTAAAACTGTAAATGATTAACAATAATACGTATTTTGATACAAAACTGACAGTCAAAACTAAAATTTTACGTACATTTCAAGTCAAATTTCCGCAACCAGCGTGTTAGTTCTTAGATAGTGGTTTGCTTCATACAAATTAAAAAACAAATTTACAGGTACTTAATGAGATAAAATGGAAAATGAGATTACACATAATGAGGTTGCTTATTCAGGCATTGTTTTAACACACAAAATTAGTACAAAATAATTGCTAACAACTTTATTGTTAGCGCGCGTCAGTCACACTGATGCCTAACTCAAGGCACGGACGACTTTATCGGATGGTATATATAAAAATCCTACTAAAGTGTATAAGCTGTGGGGTTTTTATGGTAACTTTTTTATCCTGTACACATCAACATATGGTAGAATGAGTTAGGTATAGTGCGTAATGCTTTATTTCGACATTAAAAGAACGGGTAAAAATGTCCAGTACTTGGACACCCGCAGTCAAAGGAGATATTTTCGTGTCCAAGGGTTAGACGCCCGCAGTTGAGAGGGTAATATATTCAAAATTACACGTAACACTTATAAGTTCAGAAGGAGAATAGCACAAGCACAGATAGTTTAGAATAGTTCATACAGCACAGACAGTAAGCAAACAGTAGAGAGAATAGGCGGAGAAGGTTTACAGCAAAGCTAACAGTTAGAACAGTAGTAAAATACACAATTTATAATAACAGTACGTAAGCGATCGAATTTTAGTACCGAGCGACATACACTTCGCGTCAGGAGCAGGTTCCGACTGGGGGGAGGTCCGTAAAACTCAGACCATGCGCATGTGTTGAACGGGGCGTCGGAAACAAAGGAACCGGTCTCGGTGAGGAAGTTTCCATTTGCGATATACGTCACGACGGCGCGCTGGCTGTTGCTATGTCTGTTAAACATGAACTGAATTTGTAAATGCATATATATATATATATATATATATATATATATATATATATATATATATATAACATTTCACATAAATATTAAAGACGTAATAATATCTTAAATTTAGGAAAATATGTTGCAATTATATAAATGTAGGAGAATAGCCTACAAGTATGTTAACATATAAGAAATTATATTTCCTTTTCTCGTACTTAATGTTTACATAACACTGAAATATACATGTGATGTTAATAATATTGTTGCGAGCCATAATTGATGCCCGCCGGGTAGCGGAGTAAGGAGAGCTTTCTAGAAAATGCCGTGCTAGAACTTTCCACCCCCAGCGCCATCTAGTATAGAGTGATGACAGAACTAGGAGGGAACTTTAGGGACCGTGACCGGGACAGTGTTGAATTGGCGACACAAGCGAAGATTTCGAAGCGAAATAAAGTGAACTAAGGTGTTAAGTATAATTAATTATTAATGTGTTTTAAGTTTTAATTGGTGTCGGTAATTAAAGTGTCAATTTTGGTAATTCAGTCGGCAGTTTTTAATTTATACGAACCCTAAGCTCGTCACAAAATTGAAAAAAAAAACTATATCAAATAAAATAAAAGTACTTATTAACTTAAATTATCATACAATCCTACACCCTCGCTGAATGGCAATACTTAGCTTCCGAGCGAGAAAAGAACTAACTATCTCATTCTTCACTAGCAGAAACCACCAAGCGTGGATAGATTTCCTTTAAGAACTTCACCACACGTAGATCCCATGGACTACAAATTTGTTTTCAATCATTTTGTTTCTGTAGTTATAAGGATATAATATAGTTGAAATATGTAATGTACAATAAACTGTCAAACATATTTCACTACAACATGTTCTTCGACTATGCAAACGCTTTTTGATACATTGACTGAAAACAGTGTTTAAATCACGTTTTTTTTTGTGAAAATTGCGTCAGTGCAAACTCACGGAGAGAAAACGACGAAACAAGTTCTTTGATCTCGATATAAACCTCAAGTTTTTTTATCGGTTTGGCGCCTTATGAACTTGAGTGGCTGTCGTCATTAACTGTCCGCTGGATATATGCTAACCTGTCCTCAAAATCTCCCAAGGGTTTCGCAATGTGACGCTTCAGCATATTGTGAAGAAAGGGTAGAACTCAGAAGGGCTAAAACCCAAAGCCGTAAAGCCAGTTAATAAAAAGAATTACCACGGAGTACATTGTATATACAAGAAATATATTACATTCCTCTATAGATGTGCCGAATCGAAAAAACACCACTCGAGTCGAGTTTAAATTACTTTTTTCTAAATATGTTTTTCTATCTAACTCTATGTTGGGTTGTGAAAACTATTATTACTTAGTAGGTAGGATTGAAATAAAAAAGGTATATTTAGTGTGTTGCACCTATATTTAACAGCAAAGCTAGCTATATAGCAGTCGTCACAAAAAAAATCAGTTTGGCCCTAAGATGGAGATACACAAGCCATTAATAGTTTGATGATCATTATCGAAATATTCTTAGCTATTATAAAATACTAAATAACAAATTATTTTGGTTGTCGCTCATACTCTTTGTCGACTTTCTTCATTTATTGTCTTCGGTCAATTCGTTACCTAATTATCAAAATAAAGGACCACTGAGTTAAAAAGTATTTCAATTAATTATTTTCTGAAAAATCTTTTTTGCGATGTAGAGCCATGCTGCAGCTATATTAATTGTATAGTTGAAGCACTAATGGGTCGACTCAACCGGGCAAAGACTACGCTCTCACTGAATACCAGTGTAAAATAGCAGCTTGCTGTCGAGTGTGTGAGTGTAGAGAACTGGAGACCCTTTTTACTGGAAAAGAGGCATTCCATCTTAGTCATCGCGGCTGACAATGCATCTGCATTTTTGAAATAATACTAGTTTTTACGGAATTTATCGCGTATATTTAACTTTTTAAATACCCGACGTTTCGAACGCTTTACAGCACTCATGGTCACGGGCGGGACTGAGATGTTCAACGTCCATATGTCATAGTTAACCGCGGTTACCATAGATTAAAATTTAACTTTTGTTCCGTTGTTTAACTTTTGATCTATGGTAACCGCGGTTAACTATGACATATGGACGTTGAACATCTCAGTATATATATATATATATATATATATATATATATATATATATATATATAACATTTTACATAAAAGAGCTTTCTAGAAAATGCCGTGCTAGAACTTTCCACCCCCAGCGCCATCTAGTATAGAGTGATGACAGAACTAGGAGGGAACTTTAGGGACCGTGACCGGGACAGTGTTGAATTGGCGACACAAGCGAAGATTTCGAAGCGAAATAAAGTGAACTAAGGTGTTAAGTATAATTAATTATTAATGTGTTTTAAGTTTTAATTGGTGTCGGTAATTAAAGTGTCAATTTTGGTAATTCAGTCGGCAGTTTTTAATTTATACGAACCCTAAGCTCGTCACAAAATTGAAAAAAAACTATATCAAATAAAATAAAAGTACTTATTAACTTAAATTATCATACAATCCTACACCCTCGCTGAATGGCAATACTTAGCTTCCGAGCGAGAAAAGAACTAACTATCTCATTCTTCACCAGCAGAAACCACCAAGCGTGGATAGATTTCCTTTAAGAACTTCACCACACGTAGATCCCATGGACTGATAGTATCTACAGCAAATAGCAAAAATACGTAGTCATATCAGAGTCACATATTGGCGTCGTTTACTTAGATGAGCTACCTCTGATGCCACCCCTGCTTTAAACCAGGAACCCCTGAGATGAGATGCTGCCATAGTGTCTCCGCCAGCCCACACCTATCTTACGAGGGACCAATGTCATACCGTCAGGTCTCGTGCCTTCTTTTTCATTTTTGAGTATTATTTTCTTTTTTTATACAATAAGGATCAAAAGCAAGCGCACAGTCCACCTGATGGTAAGTGGTTGCTGTGGCCCGTAGACATCTTTTTCGTTTGCGAATTAAAATGCAGGTGATTTCTTATATTTACGCGAACACTACACATTGAAATAATACTAGTTTTTACGGAATTTATCGCGTATATTTAACTTTTTAAATACCCGACGTTTCGAACGCTTTACAGCACTCATGGTCACGGGCGGGACTGAGATGTTCAACGTCCATATGTCATAGTTAACCGCGGTTACCATAGATCAAAAGTTAAACAACGGAACAAAAGTTAAATTTTAATCTATGGTAACCGCGGTTAACTATGACATATGGACGTTGAACATCTCAGTCCCGCCCGTGACCATGAGTGCTGTAAAGCGTTCGAAACGTCGGGTATTTAAAAAGTTAAATATACGCGATAAATTCCGTAAAAACTAGTATTATTTCAAAAATGCAGATGCATTGTCAGCCGCGATGACTAAGATGGAATGCCTCTTTTCCAGTAAAAAGGGTCTCCAGTTCTCTACACTCACACACTCGACAGCAAGCTGCTATTTTACACTGGTATTCAGTGAGAGCGTAGTCTTTGCCCGGTTGAGTCGACCCATTAGTGCTTCAACTATACAATTAATATAGCTGCAGCATGGCTCTACATCGCAAAAAAGATTTTTCAGAAAATAATTAATTGAAATACTTTTTAACTCAGTGGTCCTTTATTTTGATAATTAGGTAACGAATTGACCGAAGACAATAAATGAAGAAAGTCGACAAAGAGTATGAGCGACAACCAAAATAATTTGTTATTTAGTATTTTATAATAGCTAAGAATATTTCGATAATGATCATCAAACTATTAATGGCTTGTGTATCTCCATCTTAGGGCCAAACTGATTTTTTTTGTGACGACTGCTATATAGCTAGCTTTGCTGTTAAATATAGGTGCAACACACTAAATATACCTTTTTTATTTCAATCCTACCTACTAAGTAATAATAGTTTTCACAACCCAACATAGAGTTAGATAGAAAAACATATTTAGAAAAAAGTAATTTAAACTCGACTCGAGTGGTGTTTTTTCGATTCGGCACATCTATAGAGGAATGTAATATATTTCTTGTATATACAATGTACTCCGTGGTAATTCTTTTTATTAACTGGCTTTACAGCTTTGGGTTCTAGCCCTTCTGAGTTCTACCCTTTCTTCACAATATGCTGAAGCGTCACATTGCGAAGCCCTTGGGAGATTTTGAGGACAGGTTAGCATATATCCAGCGGACAGTTAATGACGACAGCCACTCAAGTTCATAAGGCGCCAAACCGATAAAAAAACTTGAGGTTTATATCGAGATCAAAGAACTTGTTTCGTCGTTTTCTCTCCGTGAGTTTGCACTGACGCAATTTTCACAAAAAAAAAAAACGTGATTTAAACACTGTTTTCAGTCAATGTATCAAAAAGCGTTTGCACAGTCAAAGAACATGTTGTAGTGAAATATGTTTGACAGTTTATTGTACATTACATATTTCAACTATATTATATCCTTATAACTACAGAAACAAAATGATTGAAAACAAATTTGTAGAAATATTGTCATGTTGAAAGATAAGTTGGAATATCTGTTGAAAATTTTACACAGTTTTTGTGAGTGTGAACGCCACCATCAAAAAAACATGTGTGATTTGTCTTACGCGATTTGTTTCAAAACATTACGTTTTGAATGTTTCTCAGTGCAAACATACTGTCTGATAGTTCACACGTGCGGGCACTTAATTCACTAAATCGCATAACTTTTACGCATCAAAATCCACTTCAGACCATTGTTTAAGCAATGAAACAGGAACGACAATCCATTTACGGCCAAGTTCCCGTCAAAACTCCGCTCTGTGGTAATATATCGGGTAGACCATGGAGTATAGAGGTAAGGAGGACAACGTAGATTACTGGATTACTGCATGGAGGACAGATCACTGAAGTTAGCCCCCCAAAAATTATTTTAAAGCATTTTAGAGCCCTGAAACTAATATAAGGTTATATTTTTATTCCTGTAATTTTTTCGTAAATCCACCGTAAAAACGAAGATTTAAGAAAAATCATCGAAATCGGATTATTTGTCAATTTTCTATAGCCAAAAAACGAGGGGACAGCGGTAGTATAAAATTACGAATGAAAAGAATAGCACCAAAGGAAATATGTTTATTTAAATCTAGAACTGGGTTTCCAAGAGCCGTTTGGCAGTGTTGGGGACGGACTCAGAGATGATATTTTGTTTATTAGGCCTTACGAATTATTGTGAGGAAACATAATTATTTCGGATAATTTGCTTTGTAAGAATTTAATCCACTTTTCTCTGTTTTCGTGGCGTCGACCTGGCAACCTAAAAATAAAATAAAAGAATAATCAGCAAATACAAACGTAAGTAATTTAGCCTAATTATACTCGTACATAATTCTATTTGTTTCTACAAAAAAAAATTTATGTGCGTAATATAATCGTCCTACACTTGCTCACAGAAATGTCGCATCTGAACAAATAAATTTCATGACACAAAGTGGCGCCAAAGGAATAATTTATTTGATAATCAATTTATACTGCTTTTTTATTAATTAAGTATCTTTTTTTATAGAAGAGGGGGCAAACGAGCATGCGGCTAACCTGATGTTAAGTGACTACCGCCGCCCATGATGTCTAATACCTGGGTTGCCTAGTTCAGCATATTCCAGTAGTTAATTTGCAGGCTGATTAATTGTTCTCTGTGTTCTATGTCTATGTTTTGTGTTATTATATTACTTAAATTCGTCGTTTGCTGAGTTAAATCAGAAGAGAGAGTACTGTTTCTTTTAGCAGCTAAACGCATTGTATGTTCTGCAAACTTTAAGAAGTGCTAGCTCATCAGCGCGTTCGTTTCCGACAGTCCCCACGTGCGCTCGTAGCCAGAAAAACCGCACTCGTCTCCCATGTGACCAGATGTCTTCTATGCACTATTTATATGCTTTGTCAGAGGATGGATCAACTTAGAGTTTCCCAACAGGTCGAGTGAGGACCTAGAATCACTCATGATGTATTACTGTTTTTTCTCTGCTATTCTTTGCCAATTGAAACGCCCTGAAAAGTGCATAAAGTTCTGATTGAAACACGGTGCACGAAGAGGCTAAGCTAAAAGTAGAGTAATGGATTTCCTTGTCTTTCTCCCACCAAGTTAGAGCGGCTCCGACTTTTCCCTCTATCTTGCTGCCAGGAAGCTGCAAGTCCGTATAAAACAAAAAAAGGTAATACAACAGACTATTTACCACCTGGAATGAGACTGGAGAAAAAGGTGAGCTATTTGGATCTTCCACACCCTTCTAAACTCATAACAACAGAGTACGAGCTCCTTGAGGGCGCGGATCTTGAATCTTTGGATTCCCACCGGGATGCCGGCCTAGGTTAGGTTAGGTTCCCGTGTGGAGTTGCCAGTCCTCCAATCGGGCGCGTCCCCAGGTGGCGGATAGGGGAATGCCACTCAGATATGAGTGGTAGCGGGAAACCGTCGCGGACCAAAACTGGCTGGGTTTGGGCGTACCTCTGGTTTCGAATGGAGTCAGGTACCTGCTAGTTGCTTCCCGTATCCTCTCCACTGAGAGGAACAGAGGATGTAACATGCGCGGTGAGATGCCAGGTGCACTCGGCTTTTGCCGACGCCGGGCAACCCGCCATCGCGGGAATTGAACGGGCTCAGAGTTCCCTCACCCGGTCTCTGGGCAGGCATGGGAAGAACTCGTATCGACTCTGCCACCGTTCGAACCTCGGAATCCCTTGGGCGTGTCGTGGATCATTTCGCGGCGCCTGAGGGGCCGACGGCTCTTGGCTTAACCGCCTGGAGTCACGAGGATGATAACCTCTATAAAAAATCACCCGAAGCTCAAGCGTGGCACGCCGTGAGGAGCTGCACGGCTGATGGGTAAATGTTCAGTCGTTAGCGTTGCCCCCCGTCAGGGTACCGGCCGACACCCTTGACGGGTTATGCATAGGCTTATCCGGGCAAAGGGGGCTCTGCTCGGATGGACCGTTACTTCCTCCACACTCGTGGGAAAAAACATGAATAAAACTTTTAAAAAAATGTAGATATAGGAAAAGAGGATGGATCAGACGTGGACAGATCGCGTGGGACGTCTTCCGCCAGGAAACGTCCAGTGTGCCGGTCTTCGGACGAGGAAGGCCTGCCAGCCCCCAAGCTGGCGACTTCGAGGATCTTAATTCTTCTAATCTTTCGAGGATTCTTCGAGGTCGGCAGGCATCGAGAGGTGTGAGTGCTTCGCAGCCGCGAAGAGATAAGCACGGACGATTCGTGTGCTCGAACACCTCGGCGGCTAGTGAAGCAGAGAGTGACATGGGGGTCACTACGGAGGACCCTGGCGATGGCGGTGAAAGCTGTGCCTCGCTGAGGAGTTCAAAGGCGGAGCTCAACGCCACCAAGAGGGAACAGCGCAAAGCCGTCGCAGCAGACGAAGTGTCTGAAAAGGCCCGACGCGCTCGCGAACGACGAGCTGCTCTGGCGGCGGAAAAAGGAGAGCCATCTGCGGTGGCCTTGAGCCAGCTGGCTCTGGATGGGGTGGACTTAGTCCTGAAAGTTGCCACCAAGTCCGGCAGCCTGAAGGGCACGTTCACCCGTGGCTTAAAGGAGGCTGCCGCGGACATCAGGGAGGCGGTCGGCATTCTCCTCAACAGGACGGCCTCTGACGAGGTCGCAAAGCTACAAGAGGAAAATAGCCGCCTCAGAAGTGATCTAGAAGACCTCCGGCAGCAAGTCGCAGCACTGAGCGAGCAGCAGCAGAGATGCACATCCACCGATGCCGCATCTGTAGTGGCCCCGACTCCCGCACCGCGACCGACAAGCCCTCGTACCGACGAAGAGGTCGAGCGCATTGTCCGGCTCTGCATGCTCCAGTGCGGGAGCATGGTTAACGCTCGGCTGGAAGCGATTTCTCGGCGTCTCCCGGCGGAAATCCTACGTCCGCCTTTGGCGGCTGACAGGCGGAGAACTGAGGAGCCGCCGAGACTTGCGCCTACAAAAGGGGAAGCCCATGGAGGGTAAAAAAAAGCCCGCGGAGGGAGCTCCTCCGAGCGACCAGCCCACGACAGCCGGGTCTAAGGGTGAGACATGGGCGAAAGTCGTGGGCCGCAAAAAGGCCCGCAAAGCCGCCAAGAAGGACGCAGCAGCTGCACACGCCCCAGGTGGAACCGCAAAGACGGCTCCTCAACCTGCGCGGCGGACCGCCAAAGGCGGTCGCAAGAAACCGGCTGTACGTGTTCCGCGGTCCAATGCGGTGACATTAACATTGCAGCCCGGAGCTGTAGAGCGTGGCGTGACGTACCAGTCGGTCATCGCTGAGGCCAAGGCCAAGATCAAATTATCAGATCTTGGCCTTCAGTCCGTCACCCTCAGGCAGGCTGCCACGGGTGCGCGGCTGTTCGAGGTGGCTGGCACTGTGAGCGACAGTGCCAAAAAGGCGGACGCATTGGCCGCCAAGATGAGAGAGGTCCTCAACCCTGAGGACGTCCGGGTCTCCAGACCAATGAAAACCGCAGAGGTGCGGATTGCTGGCCTGGACGACTCCGTGACATCTGAGGAGGTGGTGGCGGCCGTTGCCAGAAGCGGAGAGTGTCCGCCAGACAAGGTGCGGGCCGGTGATATACGCACCGATGCCACCGGACTTGGCGCGGTCTGGGTTCGGTGCCCCGTAGCGTCGGCAAAGAAGATCGCCGATAGCGGCAGATTGCTGGTAGGCTGGGTGGCGGCAAGGACGAAGCTACTACAGCCCCGGGCTTTGCAGTGCTTCCGGTGCCTGGAAAAAGGGCACGTCCGGGCGAAGTGCACAGCCGAGGTTGACCGTAGTGACCTTTGTTACCGCTGCGGCCAGCCTGGCCACAAGGCGGCCCTGTGCACCGCGGCGTTCAACTGCAGCCTTTGCTCTGCTGCAGGAAGGTCAGCGGAACATAGAGTAGGCGGAGGGGCCTGTGGGGCGCCTACCAGCAAGTCCAAGGCCAAAAAAGAAAAGAAGAGGAGCACCAAGCCTGCCGAGTCAACCTCGCTGCCCACACAGGCCAGTAGCTCCGCAGCCGACTCCCGGCCCAGGACTGTTGCCGAGGGAATGGAATGTCAATAATGGCAAAGTTCCATTTTCTCCAGGGCAACATCAACCGCTGTGCCAGAGCTCAGGATCTCTTACTCCAGAGCATGGCAGAGTGGTCGATTCACGTGGCTGTGGTCGCCGAACCGTACTTCATTCCCGCCCGTGACAACTGGCTGGGATGCGCTGACGGTTTGGTGGCCATTATTGGCGAGACTCTGATCGACCCGTCTCGGGGCCGTGGCTGGGTTGCTGCGGTCTCGGGTGGCATCGTCATTGTGGGGGCGTATTTCTCCCCCAACAAGAGTCTCGCCGACTTTGAGGGTTTCCTTGTCGAGTTGGGCGCCGTCGTAGGCCGCTATCACCCTCGTCCCGTTCTAGTGCTCGGGGATCTCAACGCAAAGTCATCAGCGTGGGGATCTCCGGTCACTGATCCTCGGGGCGAGGTGCTAGAAGAGTGGACAGTGACGACTGGTCTGGTCGTCCTGAATCGGGGTTCGGAATACACGTGCGTGCGGCAGCGAGGCGGGTCGATAGTGGACGTCTCGTTTGCTAGCCCCTCTGTCGCCAGCCGAGTCCGCGACTGGCGTGTCGCCGTAGGGGTGGAGACGTTATCGGACCATCGGTATATCCGGTTCGACGTCTCTGCCCAGATTGCGAGAGGCCGCCATCCAACTACCCCGATTAACGACGGCCCGCACCGGGCGCTTAAGCGCATCGACAGGGAACTACTCGAGGAAGCTGCCTTAGTCCAGTCCTGGATCTGGGAGTCGACAATGGACGGCCCCGTCGACGTCGAAGCAGTGGCGCTATGGTTTCGCCGGGCGATGACGCAGATCTGCGACGCGTCCATGCCCCGTGTCCGCCAACGGTCCGCAAGGCACCAGGTGTACTGGTGGACCGCCGAGATCGCGCAATTGCGCATAGCGTGCGTGGCGGCCCGTCGCCGGTACACCCGATACCGGAGACGGCGTCGACGGGATTCCGCCGAGGAGGACGCGCTGTATGAGGTGTACCGCGCGTCTAAGGAGACTCTGTGGCTGGCCATCGGCGACTCGAAGTCGTGTGCCAGGGAGGAGCTGCTGGGGTCCCTAGATCGGGATCCGTGGGGGCGCCCCTACCGTTGGGTACGGGGCAAGTTGCGTTCCTGGGCGCCTCCACTAACACAAACAATGCAACCCCAGTTGCTAGAGACGGTGATATCAGTTCTCTTCCCTGAACGAGTAGGACACGTTCCCCCGGCGATGGCTTCGCCCTCAGCCACAGACTCTCCAGAGGAGGAGAGCACCGATGTCCCCAAGGTGACGCAAGCAGAGATGAGAGCGGCCATGGCGCGACTCCGGGCCAAGAACACAGCACCCGGACCCGACGGAGTTCCTGGTCGAGCTCTCATCCTGGCTCTGAAGAAGCTGGAGCCCCAGCTGAGGGGGCTCTTCACGGCATGTCTCGAGCAGGGTCAGCTTCCCAGTGTGTGGAAGGAGGGAAGGCTGGTCCTACTCAGAAAGGAGGGGCGCCCCGCGGACTCACCGTCCGCGTACCGGCCCATAGTGCTGCTCGACGAGGCGGGAAAACTTCTTGAGCGTATCATCGCAGATCGCCTCGTCAGCCACTTGTGCAGAGTGGGACCAGACCTGGACGAGAACCAGTTTGGTTTTCGTCGTGGGCGCTCCACCATAGACGCTATTACGCGCGGGAGGGCCCTGGCGGAGGAGACAGTATCCCGGGGTGGGGTGGTGCTGGCGGTGTCATTAGACATCTCCAACGCCTTCAACACCCTACCCTGGAGTTGTATTCGGGAGGCGCTTAATTACCATCGCGTACCTCCCTACCTCCGCCGCACAATAGGGGCTTACCTTGAGGAGAGATGCGTCACGTATTGGGGACGTGATAGCGCTGGCCGGCGCGTCATGTCGTGCGGTGTTCCGCAGGGATCGGTCTTGGGACCGCTCCTGTGGAACATCGGCTACGACTGGGTGCTGAGAGGTGAGCTCCCGTCGGGCGCTGACTTGACCTGTTATACAGACGACACGCTCGTCACTGCCCGGGGGAGCTCGCACAGGGAAGCAGCGTTGGTTGCCACGGCTGCGGTTTCACAAGTGGTGAACCGCATCCGGTGCCTGGGCCTGGAGGTGGCCCTTAACAAGTCGGAGGCCATGATGTTTCATGGCCATCGACGCGCGCCACCGCCGGGATCGCACATCATGGTCAGCGGGGCCCGGATAGCTGTCGAGCCCACCATGAAGTACCTGGGATTGGTGCTCGACAGCCGATGGGAATGTGGGCCCCACTTCTGGCGGCTGGCGCCCAAGCTGATACGTGCAGCTGGTGCACTATCAACGCTGCTTCCCAACTTAGGGGGCCCGAGCGCCGCCTGTAGGCGGTTGTACGTGGGAATCGTGCGGTCCATGGCCCTGTATGGGGCCCCTGTATGGGCGATGGACATGACGGCCAGCACTCTCGCCATTCTGCGCAAACCGCAGAGGGCGATGGCCGTCAGAGTCATCCGCGGGTATCGCACGATTTCCTACGAGGCGGCTTGCGTCCTGGCCGGATCCCCGCCCTGGGACCTAGAGGCGAAAGTACTCGCGTCATTATATCGATGGCGCGAGGAAGAGCGGGGACGGGGCTCGAGGCCGGTGCAGCGAGAGATCGCGCTGCGCCGAGAGGAGCTCCATCAGGCCTTGGTGGCGGAATGGCGGCAAAGGCTTCTGCGCCCTACCGCCGGCCTCGCTATCGTCGAGGCGATCCGGCCAGAACTCGACGACTGGCTCGGGAGAAGGCACGGCTCCCTGTCGTTTAGGGTGACGCAGGTGCTGTCGGGGCACGGCTGCTTTGGCAAGTACCTGTGCCGCATAGACAGGGAGCCGGACGCTCGGTGCCACCACTGCGTCCATTGCGGGGAGGACACGGCGCAACACACGCTCGCCGAGTGTGTAGCTTGGGAGGAGCAGCGCCGTGTCCTCACAAATGAAGTAGGAGGCGATCTGTCGCTGTCGGCCTTGGTGCGGAGGATGGTCGGTAGCGCAGAATCGTGGGATGCAGTTGTGTCCTTCTGTGAGGACGTGATGTCGCAGAAGGAAACTGCGGAACGGGAGAGGGAGATCTCGACTCCCTTCCCTGGCCGCAGAAGGCGCACCGGGCGCAGGAGAAGGGCGGATAACGCCCTTTTCCAGCCCCCATGAATGAGTCCAGGGGCGAGGGACTAGGGGAAGCCCCCGCCCCCTATTCGATGGACCCGAGGCGGAGGCACGCGTGGGTGTCGGCGCGCGCCTCTGACGTGATACACGGGGTAGTCGAACACCTCACTACCCCGTGCAGGAGATGAGGCCCGTGCAGGCCGGGCCAGCACTAGTGTGGGGCTGCGGAAGAATTTGGATTCCCGCGGCCCCTCGCGTGAACGTGCGGGGAGACACCGGGGTGGTTTTAGCCGGTGAGAGTCCGGCACACCCCTCCGCCTTTCCCCAGGCAGAGGCAGTCCATGAGGATTTCCCCCCCGTAAAAAAAAAAAAGGTTAGGTTAGGTAAGGTTAGGTTAGGTTAGGTTAGGTTAGGTTAGGTTAGGTTAGGTTCCCCCCCGAACGGGTTCCCGCCTTGTCGTGGCTGGGGGGCTTAGTAGTCGTGGCTTGGTCGCCCGCGGTGAACAAAGAGGAACCCACGAGGCTGGCCCGAGGTGAAGGGCCGGCCCGAGGTGGACACTCCGTGTGGGCTTGGTGAGCCCACTTCGGATGTGTGTTGGTGGACTGTGGCGAGAGGGGTGACCTCACCACCTATCGCTGCAGCCGAGGTGGAGTCGCGGAGGAAGAGGAGTGTTGGTATGGCAAACGGGTCGCACCGTTGATGCGGTGGTGGTGGGGCTGCGGGGGGAGAGGATTGTCGGTATTGCGAGGCGCCGCTCTCCCTACCCTCCGCAGCCGAATCTTGGTTGGCGGCGGAGCCACAGACCAGATCCGCCGCTGGGGTCGGGAAGGCTAGTACTTCTAAGTGCTCGTTTTTCCTGGCCCCATGGCCTTTGTGCATCGGACGCGGGGGCGTCTGTTGCACAGACGTAATTGGAGGCCGTAGAGGAAGGCGCGCAATGTGTTCTGGTGCGCCTTACCTGGGAAGGAGAACGGGGAGGAATTTTTCTCTCCCGAGGAGGTGCTGCCATGGGGCGGCAGGCGCTAGTAGGGCCGCGGATGTGTACGAAAGCGTTCCCGTAGCCCTGCCAATATGCGACAAAGGTGGAAACCGACTAAAACACCATGGGGTTTTAATCGGTGCGAGTCCGACATAACCCGTTCTTGCCCCCGCGAGGCGGGTATGCGTAGGCATTTCCCCATGTAAAAAAAGGTTAGGTTAGGTTTTTTTTTCAATAAGTTTACTCTACAGACTCGAAGTCCGTACCCTTTTTTTGCTTTACTTTATTTTATTAACTTTTCAAATACTGTTATAAATGTACTCCTTACACTACTTACATTACTTAAATATTTAAGCCTAAGCAGTGAGTTCACATATATATTTTTTTTTGTATTTTTTTTATTTCTATTGTCTTACATACTTAAGATCTACAAACTAATATGCTTACATGCGACATGCACTTAAACGCTATATTTTTTTATACTTTTTTTTTCATTTTTTTTGTGGGCATCGTTGTTACTTATCTTTTTTTTTGTTGTTTAAACATAATAATTGTCGACCCACTTTGTGTTTTATGTTTTTTTTTTCTTTTTATTATTATTATTATTATTATTATTTTTGTCCTTTTTTCCCCTTATGTAGTCATCAACATAATCTACGTACTTAATGTATATGGCCTTACATGCTATGTTAATTTTTTATATTACCAGATTTTTTTTTCCTTTTCCTTGTACTTAACGTCGTGGAGAGTGCTCCATCTTTAACTGTTTGTGATATCTGTTGACAGGGCTTCCACAATAGCTTCGTCTCTGTTTCTAATTGCCATTTTCAGATTATATTCTTTGATTCTTTTCGTTGTCGCAGCCATTGCGCTCTCAACCAGCCTTCCAGTTGCATCGTCGCAATCGTCCGTGTAAGTGGCAGTGCCTGGACACTACCACTACTGCGTGTTGGACGCTTTCATAAATTTTGAGCTTCTCTGTTGTTGTCCTCATTATGACCACTCTCCCGTATGTGAGACCTTGGGCCTCATGTACGGTTAAAATTCGCGACCCAGGACCCGAACCATATCCCTGGCTGGTAAGGGACTCCTTTTCTGCTTGCGTAAATACAAGATATAAGGTGTCGGGCACGGTACCTGGCATGACGACTCCCGTGTACCTCTTCCTTTCTAGTGAGTGCACCTGAGATCTGGATGAATAAATGCCACTGTAGATTTCATTCAGGGCATATGCCACATCCATCGGATTCCGGTGCGTACACAGGAGCTCTTGGCTGATAGTGGTTACGAGGTTTGGGCGAGTATATTGCATCGCAAAGAGGTTTTCCCTGTCGATATAAGGGAGTTGATTGATGTCACCAACAAGCAGTATTTTTTCGGCTCCACTTAGCCGCATTGCCATTACTATGGCCCCGAAATGGTTCATGAGAGCTTCGTCGACTAAAAGTCGAGTACATCTTCCCTTTTGTCTTCTCATACCATTTACTAAAACTGAGGCCATAGTGCGCACTTTTGTTTTTGCGTCAGTGGCTATGCGGTTGGCTAACTTTTCTCTAAGATCTTTAGCTGCTTCTGTTGTTGTTGTGACAATAAAATCATCCTCCTCATCGAATTGGTTTATAACCCAAGTTGTTTTGCCACATCCCGGGACTCCATTGACCCAATTTATCGTCGGCACCGTCCAGTTTTCCCAAGGATCTCCCAATGCACAGGCTTCCGAGATGGTTTCCGCCATTTTCAGGATCCTGTCCTCTAGCATCACCCTGGTACAACGGGCGGTGACCACAATAGGGTCGTTGGGGGGGGGGGTTGAATACTAATCTTCCCTGTCGTTCTGTCTCCTCCTCATCCAAGGCTACGAAGCCCGCCGACCCGCTATAAGCCGCCATGTGATGACCCATTTTACCTCTTATGACAGTAGATGTTTTGTTGTCATAAATTGCGGCCTCTGCTTCCTCGAGCTGCACTCCAAGGAACTCATGACTACCGAGGTGGAAACTTTGTAAGATATTCTTGCAAGTAGTTTGGTTCACCTCAAGAGTTGAATAAAACTAAATTTACGGATTTTATCGCGTTTATTTCACTACTTTTACTTATTTTTAATTCCCGACGTTTCGGGTGCTTTACAGCAACCGTGGTCACGGGGGGGACTGAGATGTTTGACGTCCCAATGTCATAGTTAGTCCGGCTACCTTCAGTTTTTGAATATTAATTTTTGGTCCGATTTACGCAAAACGAGCTTATAGTATCATGAAGTCTTGCAGTGGTATGCTTAGGTTTGGGTTTAATTTTGTTAATTATAGGATCCCAAGCAGGTGGCAGCACCCATCCATCTTCTCTATTGAAATTTGGATGTTTTTTAATTTCAATAGCCTCGCGTATCATCCTTGGTAGGAATCGGTGTTCTTTTGCGAGAATTTGTGGTTTATCAAATCGAATGTAATGGTGGGGACGATCTTGAACATGTTCGCAGACTGCAGACTTCCCGGAGCGTCGGTGCTTCACGTCAGCTATATGTTCTTTCACGCGGGTTTTTATGGATCGTTTTGTTTGACCTATGTAAGAGAGACCACATTCACAATCTAACTTGTACACTCCTGCATCTTGTAGGGGGATATTACACTTGACGGATGGTAAAAATTGACTAATCTTCTTCGGCGGCTTGTAGTATGTTTTAATGGAAGCTCGCTTCAAGATGTAGCCAACCTTGTCTGTGACTCCTCAGACATATGGTAGTACAGCAGGTACACGCTCGACTGTGGCCGGCTTCACTCGGTCACCGTGACGTAGGCGCGGGACCCGAAGCTTGTTGTCTTGCAATACTTGCTTGACGTGCTGAAGTTCGGCGGCCAGATGCTTTCTGTCACAGATCCCTCGTGCTCTCTGAAACAAAGATTTACCCACGGTAGCTAACTGTGAAGGATGATGGTGAGATTCACCATTTAAATATCGGTTGGTATGGGTCTTTTTTCTATACACAGTGTGACCAATTGTGTTATTAGGATTTCGAATGACTAAAACATCTAAGAAAGCTAAAGAATTATTTGCCTCTAACTCCATTGTGAATTGTATTTTAGAGTTTATAGAGTTAAGGTGGTTTAAAAATGCAGTTACTTTGTCAGATGGTAAAATTGTGAAAGTGTCGTCTACGTACCGCTTGTAGAATCTTGGATTTACAGGAGCAGTAAGAAGGGCTTTCTCCTCGAAGTCCTCCATGAATATGTCAGCGACTATGGGAGATACAGGTGAGCCCATCGCCACACCATCTACTTGCTTGTAGAACTCTTCCTTCCACAATAGATAGCCAGATGTGAGGCAGTGTTTGAGTAATGCTGCATATTCAGCAGGCATGTTATTATATTCTAGCTTCCTAGTTACAATTGATATGCAGTCTTCAATAGGTAGGCATGTGAATAGTGACTGAACATCAAAACTGACCATAGTTTCATTGTCAGCGAGATGTAGGTCTTTTATCTCACTAACAAAATGGTATGAATCCTTTGTGTGCGCTCTGGTATGTCCTCTCAGTGGTGACAGTACTTTTGCCAAGTGTTGTGCCAGCTTATAAGTTGGTGAATCGATCTGGCTCACTATAGGACGTAGTGGAGCGTTTGGTTTGTGTATCTTTGGTAACCCATACAACCTCGGTGGTTTGGTACATGATGGTATTAGCGAATTCACGTCGAGATTTAATTTTTCGGAGTATTTCTTTATTAAATCGCTAGTTGCTTTATGCGTGTTAGTTGTGGGGTCTGTTTTGACCTTTTTGTATGTCTAGTACATATAGAGTACCGTGGGTAAATCTTTGTTTCAGAGAGCACGAGGGATCTGTGACAGAAAGCATCTGGCCGCCGAACTTCAGCACGTCAAGCAAGTATTGCAAGACAACAAGCTTCGGGTCCCGCGCCTACGTCACAGTGACCGAGTGAAGCCGGCCACAGTCGAGCGTGTACCTGCTGTACTACCATATGTCAGAGGAGTCACAGACAAGGTTGGCTACATCTTGAAGCGAGCTTCCATTAAAACATACTACAAGCCGCCGAAGAAGATTAGTCAATTTTTACCATCCGTCAAGTGTAATATCCCTCTACAAGATGCAGGAGTGTACAAGTTAGATTGTGAATGTGGTCTCTCTTACATAGGTCAAACAAAACGATCCATAAAAACCCGCGTGAAAGAACATATAGCTGACGTGAAGCACCGACGCTCCGGGAAGTCTACAGTCTGCGAACATGTTCAAGATCGTCCCCACCATTACATTCGATTTGATAAACCACAAATTCTCGCAAAAGAACACCGATTCCTACCAAGGATGATACGCGAGGCTATTGAAATTAAAAAACATCCAAATTTCAATAGAGAAGATGGATGGGTGCTGCCACCTGCTTGGGATCCTATAATTACCAAAATTAAACCCAAACCTAAGCATACCACTGCAAGACTTCATGATACTATAAGCTCGTTTTGCGTAAATCGGACCAAAAATTAATATTCAAAAACTGAAGGTAGCCGGACTAACTATGACATTGGGACGTCAAACATCTCAGTCCCCCCCGTGACCACGGTTGCTGTAAAGCACCCGAAACGTCGGGAATTAAAAATAAGTAAAAGTAGTGAAATAAACGCGATAAAATCCGTAAATTTAGTTTTATTCAATGTGTAGTGTTCGCGTAAATTTAAGAAATCATTATGTGAACCAGTACGGACTGGTAATAGCAAATAAAATTCGCCGATTAGAAGATCTTAAAACCAAGCGCGCAAGATATATAACATCTTTAAATTTCTTGAAGAGATGCAGAGACCATAATCTCATTCCTACGTGTGTCAAAATACCAACAAAAAAGGACATTCGAGGAAGCGCAAAGATCTTAAATCAGGCAAGTAAAAAGTTGTTACGAACGGTGATTCAGCAGAAACGGTTCGATTTACATTTTATAAACAACACCATAGACAATTTGTTCAGTGAACTAAAGACGGTTTTAACGACATTTGATTTTAATAATTGCATCGAAACTTTAAACAAACGAGAAACAGCAAAATACAATGAATGCAAAAATAAACAAATAGAAAAATACCAAAAATTAACAATCAAATCAAATGCCAACCATCTAAGTCAACGTCAGAACGAAACACAACCGTTGACCACAGACGCAAACAATAAACAGCGCACAGTCTATAATCTGTCAAAACATACACTGGACGAACCAACAATAAAGGTGTTAGCGAAGGGAATGAATTTCGCATTAACACCGCGAAAAATCCCGTACGAAGAAATTATCTGCAGCGTTGAGGATTGTCTGTTTAAAAATAATATTGGTAAGGAAGATTTGGAGGCTATACGTCAAGATATTTCGTCCTTGTTACGTCGTAGTTCAGTGCCGAAACCAAACCTTCCTAAAGACGAACTTACAGCGTTGATTAACTTACGGAACAGACCAGAGCTAACGATTCTCCGCGCGGATAAAGGAAATGCTACGGTAATAATGGACACGTCAGAGTATAATTTTAAAATACTACAGCTTTTATCGGACGAAAGTACATACAAAAAGGTCAAAACAGACCCCACAACTAACACGCATAAAGCAACTAGCGATTTAATAAAGAAATACTCCGAAAAATTAAATCTCGACGTGAATTCGCTAATACCATCTTGTACCAAACCACCGAGGTTGTATGGGTTACCAAAGATACACAAACCAAACGCTCCACTACGTCCTATGGTGAGCCAGATCGATTCACCAACTTACAAGCTGGCACAACACTTGGCAAAAGTACTGTCACCACTGAGAGGACATACCAGAGCGCACACAAAGGATTCATACCATTTTGTTAGTGAGATAAAAGACCTACATCTCGCTGACAATGAAACTATGGTCAGTTTTGATGTTCAGTCACTATTCACATGCCTACCTATTGAAGACTGCATATCAATTGTAACTAGGAAGCTAGAATATAATAACATGCCTGCTGAATATGCAGCATTACTCAAACACTGCCTCACATCTGGCTATCTATTGTGGAAGGAAGAGTTCTACAAGCAAGTAGATGGTGTGGCGATGGGCTCACCTGTATCTCCCATAGTCGCTGACATATTCATGGAGGACTTCGAGGAGAAAGCCCTTCTTACTGCTCCTGTAAATCCAAGATTCTACAAGCGGTACGTAGACGACACTTTCACAATTTTACCATCTGACAAAGTAACTGCATTTTTAAACCACCTTAACTCTATAAACTCTAAAATACAATTCACAATGGAGTTAGAGGCAAATAATTCTTTAGCTTTCTTAGATGTTTTAGTCATTCGAAATCCTAATAACACAATTGGTCACACTGTGTATAGAAAAAAGATCCATACCAACCGATATTTAAATGGTGAATCTCACCATCATCCTTCACAGTTAGCTACCGTGGGTAAATCTTTGTTTCAGAGAGCACGAGGGATCTGTGACAGAAAGCATCTGGCCGCCGAACTTCAGCACGTCAAGCAAGTATTGCAAGACAACAAGCTTCGGGTCCCACGCCTGCGTCACAGTGACCGAGTGAAGCCGGCCACAGTCGAGCGTGTACCTGCTGTACTACCATATGTCAGAGGAGTCACAGACAAGGTTGGCTACATCTTGAAGCGAGCTTCCATTAAAACATACTACAAGCCGCCGAAGAAGATTAGTCAATTTTTACCATCCGTCAAGTGTAATATCCCTCTACAAGATGCAGGAGTGTACAAGTTAGATTGTGAATGTGGTCTCTCTTACATAGGTCAAACAAAACGATCCATAAAAACCCGCGTGAAAGAACATATAGCTGACGTGAAGCACCGACGCTCCGGGAAGTCTGCAGTCTGCGAACATGTTCAAGATCGTCCCCACCATTACATTCGATTTGATAAACCACAAATTCTCGCAAAAGAACACCGATTCCTACCAAGGATGATACGCGAGGCTATTGAAATTAAAAAACATCCAAATTTCAATAGAGAAGATGGATGGGTGCTGCCACCTGCTTGGGATCCTATAATTAACAAAATTAAACCCAAACCTAAGCATACCACTGCAAGACTTCATGATACTATAAGCTCGTTTTGCGTAAATCGGACCAAAATTTAATATTCAAAAACTGAAGGTAGCCGGACTAACTATGACATTGGGACGTCAAACATCTCAGTCCCCCCCGTGACCACGGTTGCTGTAAAGCACCCGAAACGTCGGGAATTAAAAATAAGTAAAAGTAGTGAAATAAACGCGATAAAATCCGTAAATTTAGTTTTATTCAATGTGTAGTGTTCGCGTAAATTTAAGAAATCATTACCTCAAGAGTTGCTTTTATGAGGGCCTTAAACTCTAGGAAAGCGTTGATTATGTGGTCTTTAGGCTCGACCGCCGGTAGAAGTCTTGGAGGGCTGACACGTCCCGAGCAGGGTCTAGTGTGGGTGGGTTTGGATTTCTTGAGTACTCTTGGAGGCTCTCTTATTAAGTTATCGGCTTGTCTTAACTTACTCAACTTTCGCATTGCTCTTCCTGGAATGCTCTGGGCCGCTGCACTGATGGTTTTAATTAGTGCACTTACCCCGCTTTGTGACTCAGAACTTTTGCTAAGTTTTTCCCTGGCTGCGGCCTTTTCTTTGGCCGTTTTCAGTTGCAGGCGTTCTGAGCCACTAAGTGTCTCTGGATTTGCTACAAGATGTTGGGTTGCCTTTGTTGAGTCATGATGTTTGAGGACGCTCAGGTTTTCGCCCCTATCCTCATACACGACTATTTCATGTTTGTTTGAGGCTTTTATGCAACCAATGTGGTCCAGGACTTCACCTTTCTCATATAGGACCACATGGCATCCACACTTATGATGCGGGGTATGACAGCTGTCTCCTCCTCACCGAGTCTCGTTAGCAGTGAGCATGCCTGGGCGAAGGGGGTTTTTTCTTCGCTCCATGTGAACAGCAAGATCGTTTTGTTTTTCGATCTTACTATTCGACATCGTTGCTTTGCAACCTCTATTTCAACTAGCGCCTCATATGTTTTGCGCTTCATGCTCGTTTTGTGAGTACTGCCGTTTAGTAAGCTTGCGAGACCGGGAGATATTTTGACATAGTTTCGGCCAGTTGTTAAGCAAAAACTTAAGCCGAAACGCTCTGTGTTGTTATCCATGAAGAGAGCTACTCCTCGAATTCTCAGGCCTGGGTTACCTCTTTCAGCGCATGCAAATAGCTGATGTTCTGCTTTATTGGCTGGAATGCTCTTCTCTTTTACGGAGACCTCTGCGAATTCCGCAACGGTTTGCTGCTGCCTGGGGAATGGATAGTTCGTGGCGTTACGCTTTGCAGCAGCGCGAAAGATGGACTCTACGAATGCCAGAAATTTGGGCCTTTTGTCTTCGTCTTCGATGATTTTGTGTAGGTCAGACTTGTCAAGATTGGTGTTAATGCAAAACTCGAGATCCAGACGTGCCGCCTGATAGCGGGGACACTCCAGAATCACATGCCACACTGACTCACTGACATTGGGATCGCACTCGCACCCTGGTGTATCCTTAAGCTTAAAGCGGTGCAAGTACTCCGCAATTCCACCATGTCCTGTTAACACTTGTACCTGGTTAGGTTAGGTTAGGTTAGGTTAGGTTAGGTTTTTTTTTATTTTTTTTTTATTATTCGCTTTTCCCCGATCATGAGATCACCGGGTCCTTATTAATCTTTATCACTCATACATTCCAGTTCTCGCATATATTCGCACTTTCAAGCCGCATACTTGTTCTTTCTTTTATTCATCCACGCTCACTCTTTGCCGGGTGGGACTCCCGCTATTCTATGCTTATATATATTTATGCTTTTATTTGGGTAAATAAAGTTTTTCACAATTTTATTTTAATTTCTGTTTTTTCTACACGAATATTTTGCTTACATTTAATATCTAACCTTACAGATTCAATGTACTTATTCTTATTTTAATTTACAAATTTCTTAGGTTTACAAATTTATTGACTTACATAGGTTACTTATCATTATGTTCTTACACTTTTACATTTCTTATTTCTTAGCTCTATTTTACATCTATTAAGCTTACATCGATATATACATACTTAATTCCTATTTCTAGCATTTTTCAGTTTTATGTTCATTAATTCTATTCTTATTTCTTTCATTTGTACAACAGATAGTACTTCCATTCATTTAATTATTGCGTTTACATTTTACAATTTCGTAAGATCTTGTCGATTTTGCATTTTGCAGGATTGGTGAGTTTTCTGTCATGTTGTATCAGATTTTGTACTTTCCCTCTATTTTTTTAAAACACACTTTTGTCTAGCCAATAAGATATATATATATACTAAGTTTATACATATTTATTGACTATTTCTTTGGCCAGTTTTCGTTTCATACTTAGTTTTTTCTTTGTTTTGAGTTACTGTGTGTGGTTCATGTAAGTGTTTTTGTGCTGATATAATCGTGTATATTCAATATACATTCTGTATATCAGTTTGTGATCGTTTTGTTATGTATTTCATGTTTGTGTGTGTCGTGTTTGTATTTCTGTGTGCTTTGTGACTGTGTGTATGTGTTGTGTAATTTCCTGCATGTGGATTAGGCATAGGCCGTGTTTGCTCGAGCCAAGTAGTCCCACTTTTTCCGCACTGGGCAGTCAGCACTAAACGCATTATGGTCGGTCCTCCGCAATCCAGAGTGTGAGCAGTTGCAGCACTGTGGTTCATTTCCAGCAGTAAAGTCTGCGCATTTCTCGCGCAGATGCGGTCCTCCACAGTAACTACATCTGTCCACACTCTCGGTGCAAAATTTCCGACCATGTCCGAATGCAAGGCACTTCGTGCATTGAATGAGCGGAGACTGGTCCTCGACCCTGACCCTTTGTAGGTCTAGATAGAGGGCTCCAGCCTCCGTCATCCTCTGCCATACGTTAGGCTTTACCTGAAGGATAATGTACTGTTTTGGGATTTCTTGTACGTTTTTTAAATTTTATCGTCATTTCCATGTCCACTTCAGGTATGCCCATTAGGTTAGGTTAGGTTAGGTTAGGTTAGGTTAGGTTAGGTTAGGTTAGGTTAGGTTAGGTTAGGTTAGGTTAGGTTAGGTTAGGTTAGGTTAGGTTAGGTTAGGTTAGGTTAGGTTAGGTTAGGTTAGGTTAGGTTAGGTTAGGTTAGGTTAGGTTAGGTTAGGTTAGGTTAGGTTTTTTTTTTTTTTTTTTTTTTTTTTTTATTACAATAAGTTTACTCTACAGACTCGAAGTCCGTACCTTTTTTTGCTTTACTTTATTTTATTAACTTTTAAAATACTGTTATAAATATACTCCTTACACTACTTACATTACTTAAATATTTAAGCCTAAGCAGTGAGTTCACATATATATATTTTTTTTTTTGGATTTTTTTTTTGTATTTTTTTGTATTTTTTTTTTTTTTTTATATTTCTATTATCTTACATACTTAAGGTCTGCAAACTAATATGCTTACATGCGACATGCACTTAATCGCTATATTTTTTTTTTTTATAATATTTTTTTTCATTATTATTTTTTTTTTTTTTTTGGTTTTTTTTTTTTTTTGTGGGCATCGTTGTTACTTATCTTTTTTTTTGATGTTTAAACATAATAATTGTCGACCCACTTTGTGTTTTATGTTTTTTTTTCTTTTTTTTTTTTTTTTTTTTTCCCCTTATGTAGTCATCAACATAATCTACGTGCTTAATGTACATGGCCTTACATGCTATGTAAATTTTTATATTACCAGATTTTTTTTTTTTCCTTGTACTTAATATCGTGGAGAGTGCTCCATCTTTAACTGTTTGTGATATCTGTTGACAGGGCTTCCACAATCGCTTCGTCTCTGTTTCTAATTGCCATTTTCAGATTATATTCTTTGATTCTTTTCGTTGTCGCAGCCATTGCGCTCTCAACCAGCCTTCCAGTTGCATCGTCGCAATCGTCCGTGTAATAAACACAGCTTTCTGTGTGCCTGGACACTGCCACTACTGCATGTTGGACGCTTTCATAAATTTTGAGCTTCTCTGTTGTTGTCCTCATTATGACCACTCTCCCGTATGTGAGACCTTGGGCCTCATGTACGGTTAAAATTCGCGACCCGGGACCCGAACCATATCCCTGGCTGGTAAGGGACTCCTTTTCTGCTTGCGTAAATACAAGATATAAGGTGTCGGGCACGGTACCTGGTATGACGGCTCCCGGGAAGGAAATGGCTTCCGAGCTAGGCCATGCCAGGACAGATATAAAAAATACCCTCCAGGAATCCAAGGCGATACGGGGTTGGTTGAACTTTGAAACCCAAGAGCCCTTCCGTAAAACGAGTGACCTACTCAAAGCTGTGACGGACTTAGACAAGCGCATAGGTGTGATTCAGTCGAACTTGAGTCAGCAGAAGCAAGAAGGTGCAGACAACATCTTATCTCACCTAAGAGTGGACCTTACTGGAGTAAAATCTAGTGTGGAAACACTCAAACTTCAATTGGACGAAATGCGCAGAGTCATCGAAAAGTCCGAAAACAACACCAAGAAGGTTCTGGAGACAGGTCAAAAAACCCTGTTACGCCTGGAGTCACCACCATCCCACCCCTCAGAGGAAATAAATAAAACGTTAGAAAATGAGCTGAACGGAATGAAGAGTTCGCTGAAGGAGATAGATACAAGTATCAGATCCGGACTTTCAATCTTACCTTCAGCGGACTCCAGTAAAATATTCCAAACCAGCATAAGGGAACATCTTCAACCTATAGAAGAACACTTAGGTGCGATGTCATCCGAGCTGAGGACGATGAGAGAGCAGAAGCAACGGGCCTCATCACCTACAGCCCCAAGTCTAGCAACAGAGCTTGCACAAACTGGCGAAGCGGCAACAAAGCCAAAAAAGACATACGCCAGAGTGGCTGCAAGCCCTCCCCTTCCTAAACCCAATCACACGCTCATTATTACATCAACTGATTCCAAAAACACAGCCGAAAACATTATTGAGAGAATCAGGGAGGCTCTAGACACAAAAAAGACTGGAGCCAAAGTAGACAGGGTAAGGAAGGCGAAAAACCAAAAAGTCGTCCTCAGTTGCAACACCAAGGAGGATCTTAACCTTGTCCAAAACAGAGTTAAGACAAATAAAAATTTAAAAGTAGAGGTTGCCAGAACAAACAATCCCTTGGCGATAATCAGGGACGTGCTATCGTATCACACAGACGTCGAAATCGTAGAAAATATACTGGCGCAGAACAAACACCTTCTGCATGACGTCGATGAGAAAGAGCGAACAGTCAGAGTTCGATACAGGAAAAAGGCGAGGAATCCACAAGAGTGCCATCCTGTACTTGAGCTCTCTCCAAAAGTGCACAGGCGCTTCATTGATGCGGGTAAAGTTTACATCGGCCTCCAAAGAAGACCAATAATGGATCACTCTCCCCTTGTGCAATGCACAAAATGCCTCGGTTTTGGCCACACAAAAGCAGTGTGCCATGAAAAGGAGGAACTCTGCAGTCACTGCGGAGATACTCACTCATGGGACAAATGCCCGATCAGACTGGAGGGGAGACCCCCCCGATGTAAAAATTGCCTCAAAGCGCACGGCGCCGATACGGACCTGGCACACAATGCTTTTAGCTTTGATTGCCGGGAAAAGCAGAAGTGGGATGCAATAGCACGGTCCCGCATATCTTACTGCTAAGGGCAACCATAATAATATTAACTCCAACATTAGTAGGTCAGACCTCAAAATCATTCAGGTGAACTTGCAACGCTCCAGGGTAGCAACGGCGGAACTACTTCAGGTTGCATCGGATAAAGGAGTGTCGATTGCCATAGTACAGGAACCCTATGTGGGAAAAAATGGCGTTATTAAAGAACATCCCGGCACGCGAGTAGTTCAATGCAGCCTGAATAGACAAAAACCAGTAAAAGCCGCAGTGCTGATTTTCGGAGACCAGCTGGAGATCATCCATGATCCACAGCTGGTTACCGAAACAGAAGCGGCAGTACTTCTCGTTGCAGGAAATTTAAAACTGGGAGTCGTGTCAGTTTACCTCGAGGGAGAGCAAGATATAAATCCCTACCTTAGGCGAATCCAAGCAGCTTGCGCAAAACTACACACAAACAACATCATAGTGGCTGGAGACATAAATGCTTGGAGCCAATGGTGGGGAAGTAATTCCGAAGATGAAAGAGGCGCGGCATATAACACCTTCCTCAATGAAATGGATCTCCATATTCTGAACACGGGTGACACGCCTACCTTCGAAACATACAGAAGGGGGAGAATTTGTTCGAGCATAGTAGACGTCACTGCTTGCAGTTCGTCACTTCTGGGCAATGTGGAGGACTGGAGAGTGGAGAGAAGCCTAATTACATCAGACCACAACGCGATTATGTTTACACTGCGCACCAAAGCAGTCTTGACACAATTACGGCCCTGTACAACGCGCAAATACAACACCAGAAAGGCAAACTGGTCGGACTTCTCAACACGCTTTAGATCCCTTCTAAAAGAAAGAGCCATAACTCCCACACTAATTGAGGAGGCGGAAATCCATGAGGATCTGGAATCCATCACAATAGCCTACACAAAAGCAATCCAGGAATCTTGTGATGAGACTATTCCGAAAATGGGCATGAGGGGGGTGAATGCAACGCCCCCATGGTGGTCAAAATCCCTCAACCAACTCAAAAAAGAAGTCCATAGGAAAAAAAGACGTATTAGAAATGCGGCACCAAGCAGAAGACAACACGTAATAGACGAATACATAAGTTTTAAACAACAATACATCATAAAAGTTGAGGAGGCGCAAACCGAAAGCTGGAAGGAATTCTGCACGACACAGGAAAGGGAGAGCATGTGGGATAAAATTTACAGAGTTATCCGGAAATCCTCAAGAAGATATGAGGACATGCTCCTAAGAAACATCCAAGGGGAAACTCTGACACCAGAAGAGTCGGCAGAACTCTTGGCCCAAACATTTTACCCTGACGACTGTGTGGAAACAGATCAGCCATACCACACCAAAATACGAGAGCTGACGGAAATCAACAAAGACCTAGGTTTGTCAGAAGATGACCCACCTTTTGCAGAAGCGGAGCTTGAATCAGTGTTACAAACACTAAACCCCAAAAAAGCCCCTGGACCAGACGGGCTAACAGCTGACATCTGCTCCGCTGCAATAAACTGCAACAGGAAGGTATTCTTAGCGATAGCCAACAAGTGCTTGAAATTGGCGTACTTTCCCAAGCAGTGGAAAACTGCACACGTGGTCATCATCCGTAAGCCAGGAAAGGATGACTATACACATCCAAAGTCATACCGACCAATAGGTCTTCTGTCAGTACTCGGAAAAATAGTCGAGAAGTTGATGGTGGGCCGACTCCAGTGGTACATCCTCCCAACTCTTAATAAAAACCAGTATGGGTTCATGCCTCAACGTGGTACTGAGGACGCCCTCTATGATCTATTGAAATATATCAATAACGAAGTGAGGAATAAGAAGATCGTCCTTGTTGTTTCATTAGATATAGAGGGAGCCTTTGACAACGCATGGTGGCCAGCATTAAAACTGCAACTAGCCAAAAAGAAATGTCCCAAAAACCTCTACGATATGGTTGGCTCTTACCTTCAAGATCGAAAAATCGTAATTAACTATGCCAGAACAACGAGTGAGAGGGGAACTACAAAGGGCTGTGTTCAAGGATCTATCGGTGGACCAACCTTTTGGAATGTTATCCTAGACTCACTGCTGCACCAACTTACGAACGAAGGGGTGTATTGTCAGGCATTTGCAGATGACGTTGTCTTGGTGTTCTCGAGTCACTCAACGAGTGCCCTGGAGCAACAGGCCAATGACACTTTAAAAAGAGTAAAGAAGTGGGGAACCCAGAACAAGTTAAAGTTTGCAGCGCATAAAACAAATGCAATGCTTATCACTAAAAAACTTAAATTTGACCACCCCAACCTGCAAATGTCCGGCAGCAGAGTAAACCTCGTAGAGGAAATTAAAGTACTCGGTCTCATCATTGACCGTGGACTCACCTTTAAGCCACATGTAGCAGCCGTATGCAAAAAAGCGGCTGACATATACAAACAGCTTGCATGCGCGGCCAAGGTGACCTGGGGTCTCAATGGTGAGATTGTAAGGACAATATACGTTGCAGTCGTCGAACCCATAGTGATGTACGCTTCGAGCGCGTGGTCCTCAGCAACAGAACTTCAGATGATCAAAGAACAACTCAACACGTTGCAAAGGGGCTTCGCGCAGAAGATCTGTAAAGCGTACCGCACGGTATCGCTCACTTCCGCGCTTGCCATCTCGGGTCTGCTTCCGTTAGACCTGAGAATAAAAGAAGCGTCCAACTTGTACCAAACCAGGAAACAAGGCACACTGGACTATTTACCGCCAGGAAGAGAGCTTGAAAACCGTGTAAATCACTTGGATCAACCTCATCCCTCTAAACTCGTCAAATTGGAATATGAGCTACTGGAAACAATCGAAAACACAAACCTCCACCAACTAACCGGCCCTCACATATACACCGATGGTTAGGTTAGGTTAGGTTAGGTTAGGTTAGGTTAGGTTAGGTTAGGTTAGGTTAGGTTAGGTTAGGTTAGGTTAGGTTAGGTTAGGTTAGGTTAGGTTAGGTTAGGTTAGGTTAGGTTAGGTTAGGTTAGGTTAGGTTAGGTTTTTTTTTTTTTTTCCCACAAATGTCAGCACTTTTGTGGGAGTTGGCAATGTTGTTCATTTGCCGTTCTGCTATTTGATACAGAACATTTGTGCGCTGTGGGAATTCTTGGAGATGTTTTATAAATATTTATTTTACATGTTTTGAGTTCAAAATTATTCTGTTCCGTTAAATTTCTTAAGACTTTTTATTATACTATTAATATGGTGTAGAAACGTTTCAAATGTGCTTTCCTTTTTAATAATTTCTTCAATGGAGAAGGGTTGTACTTTAAAATTGGCGCAAGTTATCGTATGGGTTAGACGTGTAGCTTGGAATTTTGGACAATCATTAAGTAAATGGAATATTGACTGTACTGCAGTGTCGTCGCAAGGGCATGTGTTATTTTCTACTATTTTGAATCTATGAAGGTACTCTTTGTGGTAGCCGTGACCTGTAAGAATTTGTGTTAGTGTGAATGAGTGCTTGGTGACTTGGTATAATTCTTGTATGTGTGTAAGTGTGGGGAGCCATTTTCTGGTTATTTCACCTTTCATGTTATCTTGGTAAAATTGTTCGGAAGCTACTTTACTATCTTGTTGAGCAAGTTTTCTTACGAAGCTAATTGGAAATTTTGTGAGAATAGGGACGTTATGGCTTGTGGCTGCTGCTTTGGCTGCCAGGTCAGCAGCTTCGTTACCAGCTATACCAGTGTGGGCTTTGACCCAAATGAAATTAACTGATAAGCTGTGGTTGTCTAGCATTCTGTGGATGTTGGTAACTATATGATTTGTACTATTGGGGTTACCGATTTCTTGTAGTCCAGATTTGCTGTCAGTCAGAATAGCTGCATTCGGAATGTGTTTATCTGCAAGCCACACACAAGCTTGTTCTATGGCTTTCAACTCAGCTTGAAACACCGAGCAAGAACTATGGAGTTTTAGTTTTCTAGTTATAATTTTACCATTGGGGCAATATACAACAAAAGCTCCCCCAACTTTTTCGTCGTGTCTACTACCATCTGTGTAGATGTGATGAGTGTTTTCGGGGAGAATCTGATTGACTTCTTGAGCGTTATTGGCTTCTTGGTAATGGATAATTTTGCGACGGGATGGATGTAATAGTTCTTCTGGTTTCGATGGTGTGTCTAAACTAATGTCTGTTGGAAGATATTTGCTTGTGCCTGTTAGTTTCGTTGTTTCGATGATTGCCAGTTCATTAATTTTAATGTGTATAGGAGTCAGTCTTGCCAGTGCTATTGCATTGATGGTGTTTACGGTTCTAAAACCTTTAATTATTTTTATAGCGAAACCACGTTGCAGAGATAGCAGCTTGTCTCTTACATGTTTATATTTTAGTGCCGAGTGCCATATGCTGGGCGCGTAACAGATAATTGGTTCAATGACATTTTTATATAAAATCTCAATATTTTCGGATTGTATTCCCCAAGTAGGTCGGATATATTTTAATAATTTGTTATATATACTTCTTGTTTTGACCAATATATGATGAACATGTTGAATGAATTTTAGTTTTTTATCTATAATGACGCCTAGAATTTTTATATAATTTTCCAGTTTGATGGGCGTGCCAGAAACTGATATTTTTATTTTCTCAGCTTTACCTGTGAAGGCAATTGCTTGGGTTTTCTGAGGCCCAAATTTTAATTTAACTGACTCTCCCCAAATGGTGATTATATGGAGTGCCTTATTAATTATTTCCTGTAACTTTAAGGGGTCTTTGTCGTGAGCAATGAGCGTAACGTCATCAGCAAAGGCTTGAATATGACATCCTTCGGGCAAGTCCTTTTCAAGTAATTCATCCAAGATCAGGTTCCAAAATGTCGGACCGCAAACAGAACCTTGGATGCATCCTCTACTCATGGCTTTGTTGGCACTGCTGCTTGAGAAATTTATGCTAACTGTTCGCTCGCTGAGGTAGTTTGTTATTAGTCTGTATATATTCTTGGGACAATTAATTATATGGAGTCTACGCAAAATAGCGGGCCACCAGGCATTGTCAAATGCCGCCTGAATATCCAAAGAGACAGCGGCAACTTGATCTCCCTTGATTTTACATTTTCTAACAAATGTAATCATATTATTAAGAGCTTCTGTCGTTGACCTTTGTTCCTTGAACCCATATTGTTTATTATTGAATTTGTTGTTAGTGTAAATAAAATGATTTAGTCGTTTGATGACCAACTTTTCAAGGAGTTTACCAAATACATTAAGCAGTCCGATGGGGCGATAGGCTGAGATTTCAGTATAGTCAAGTTTGTTGGGCTTAGGAATAATAATTACTTGCGCATGTTTCCACTGTTTAGGGAATATTGATAAAGCTAGGCATCTATTCATGATATTCGTTATTAGTTCTGGAAATGTTTGAGTGAAACAGAAGCATATGTCGGAGGTAAGGTGATCTGGTCCAGGTTATTTTCGAGGGTTCATATCCTTGAGGTTATGGAGGACTTCATCAATAGTAAATGGAGGATCATCATTTGTATTCGGTGGAAATTTTATGGTTTGTCGGGTGACTGTTTGAGAACTATATGTGTCAATGGTGTCCTCTGGATAAAATTTTTGAAGAAATATATGGGCTGTTTCTTCAGAAGAAGTAGTATATTTGTTTGGTGCTATTTTGAGGGTGGAAGGTGGTAGGGTTGGGATTGAATTCTTCAGCAATCTATTTGTAACTGACCACACATCTTCCTTACCTTGTTTGTTGCAGAATTCGCGGAAGTTTTCAGTTGAGGCCTTTCTGATTGCTTCGGCGTATTCCTTTCGGAGTTGGGTCTTGTTTGTAATTGCTTCGTTCATTGGAAGACGTTTTCGACTAAGTTTTTGAAGCAGGTGATGGTTGTCAAGAACTTTTCTTTTTAATTTTTCTAAGTCTTCGGTCCACCAAGAAGGGCGCACAGGACGAACAGAAGAGTGGGGAAGATACTTTTTACAAATTTTATGAATAAACGCGGTTATTTCATCAATAAAGTGTAGTAAGTTATTTGGGTCTAAGGATAGGATGTCAATTTTGTTAAGTTGGGTCAGTTCAATTTCTCTGGAAAAGGCTTCGCTTAGTTTTTCCCATTGCTTAAAATTGTTAGTATTATATTGGTAAGTCGACTTTTTCTTATTCTGACGGATATGATTTTTATTAAGGAAATATTCAAATTTGATACCATGGTGATCAGAGGAGGGACATATAGAATTATCTATTTGCCAATTAATAATATGATTCGAGATCGAGGATGAAGTTATGGTGAGATCAACGATGGAACCACGTAGAATTCCATCCGCTGTAGTTTCATATGTATGATCTGTGCCAGTATTACTAATGGTAAGATTGTGAGGAATAATAATATCAACTATTTCTTTACCTCTTTTATTCGCTGTGGGAGATCCCCAAAGTTGGTGCCAGCCATTTAGGTCTCCCGCGATAATATGAATGGCGTCTCCTGTTTCAATTATAAATTGTTCCAAGTGGTTCAATGTTTCATTTTCATCGTCTTTGGGCTCTACGTAAATGCTAGTTAGAAATATTCTTTTCCCAGAAGTGATGAGCTGTACTATACATATATTTGGCGTTGAATATTTTGAAATCCCGAGGCAGCTGCCAAGACCTTCTTTAATCAGAATGCTAGCCTTTACATGACGGTTATGAGGAAATTGGTATGTTGTGTAGCCGGGTGTTTTGTTCATAATTGTATTATTTCCGATATATGGTTCATTTATAAAGACTACTTGTACACTATTTGAGCGACAATATGCCAATAATTCTTGTTGGGCATTATATCCTCGGCCCAAATTGCATTGGATGAATCTAATGCCATTATTAGACGTTTTATTGCAATTATTATTGAGATGTATTTTATTGCTCTGTTCAGAAATGTTACTCTTGCTCTGATACTTATTCATTTGGTGATCAGTTTGTAAGTCCATAATCAGTAGATTCCTCTAATTTCTTTTTAATAGAGATGATTCTAGGGCACAGTTTTACATTTGTTGCATTATGTCTAATGTCGGAATTGGCGTTGGTCTTCAAATTATGTTTGTGGCAGTTGTAGCACTTTCGTTTTTCGTCAGAGGTTCTGTTTGGGCAGTCCATAATATTGTGGTCTTCTGAGGCACAAAACGCGCATGGGTGAATTGTTACGGCACATTTCGTTTTTGTATGTCCAAATTGTAAACACAGATGGCATTGAACAAATCTCGAGAAAGGCCCGACAAACACTCGTTGATGATTAATGGCTACTCGTCCATATGAGGTAATAGTTGTGTAGTATTTAGGTGTCACTTCCAAAACTGCATTGTATAAAGCGTTATTCTTATTTGAAGTAAGGAAACAAAGACGTAATGCGTCCTCAGGGATCGAATTTTGGTAGGAAATAATTTCAATTAGTTCTTCTTTTGCTGTTTCTTTTGTAATTCCTTTAAGAATAATAAGAGGACTCCTATTTTTAGACTCTTCGGCTTGTAACCCTTCTACCTGGTTAGTTTTGGTAATGGCTTCCTCGCATTGCTTGTAGTTTTCAAACTCTACGCGAATTTTCCCATTTGATATTGTTTGCATTTTAACAGGTGCATATTTTTCTTTCTTAAAGGAGATGTTCTTTTTCCAGATAGCGAGAATGTCGGAAGATTTTGCTGTAGGGTTTGTAGATTTGATAACAATTGCTGGTTTTTTTGGGGCAATAGATGCCACTTCCGCGTATGTAGGGCCAGGCGCATTGGAAGTGGGAGTTAGCACTTCTTTAAGTTTTTTGATTTCCTCTCTAACGCTGGTTAAAATATCATTTTTCAAAGACTGATCCTCGACATGTGAAGCTTTCGCTGATAATACAGTAGAAAGGCTATTTGAGGCTCTTCGGATTTCTTCAGCTGCCAGATTTATAAGGCGCTTGTTAATAGCTGTGACGCTTTTTCCCTCGTTTACAGCGTTAGAGATACATGTGGTCAACTGATTGATAACTTCTATGTATGTGTCAAGATTTTTTATATTACTAACGTCACAAGGAAGTCGTGGTATGTCTTTATCTAATGGAGCCATATTAAGGGGAAAAAATGAGGATCAAATAATACTTTTATACAATATAATAATACAAGTCTACTTAAGGAAGGGAAACCGGGAGGGTGGGTGGTCTATTTTTGTCGAAGCTAGGTGTTTTTACTCATAGTTTCAAGAAATAATAAAATCAATATAAAAAAAAAAAAAAATCGATATAAATTAAAAAAAAATCGATAAAAACAAAAATCGATACAGATTTCCAACGAGTCTATTTAAGTAAGAAAAACAGGGTGGGTGGGGGGGCGATTTTTTCGTATTTCGTGTGTTTTCTGAAGGAAATTAGTGTGCAGATGGTAGTTTCTACACAAAACGGACCTAACAGGAGCAAAAAGAACGAGATAAACGTAAATTTAAAAAAGTTTAAAAATTTGGTGAATTTAAGACTATAAAAAGATGAAAACTATGAAAATTTTATATTTAAATGTAAAAATTTACAAAACAAACTATATGGGAATACAGGGGGCGGTTATTTGTACTATTTAAAAGTAAATTTCAACGGAAAAGGCAAATTTTCAGCCAAATTAAAGATGAATTTATGTTTAAAATTACGAATTTACGATAATAAGAGAATATAAATATAAAAATTAATTATATGGGGGCTAAAATTTACTGAAAAAACTATAAAATAATACGAGGGGCAATCAACTGCACTATTTACAGAAGATTTGAACTTAAAATACCAATTTTCGGGAAAGTTATTAACAAATATATAGTTAAATTTATGCAGTTGTAGGGATCCACCACTATACCTCGGTTTAGGTAAGTAGTGTTTTTTTCGTATTTCGTGTGTTTTCTGAAGGAAATTAGTGTGCAGATGGTAGTTTCTACACAATACGGACCTAACAGGAGCAAAAAGAACGAGATAAACGAAAATTTAAAAAAGTTTAAAAATTTGGTGAATTTAAGACTATAAAAAGATGAAAACTATGAAAATTTTATATTTAAATGTAAAAATTTACAAAACAAACTATATGGGAATACAGGGGGCGGTTATTTGTACTATTTAAAAGTAAATTTCAACGGAAAAGGCAAATTTTCAGCCAAATTAAAGATGAATTTATGTTTAAAATTACGAATTTACGATAATAAGAGAATATAAATATAAAAATTAATTATATGGGGGCTAAAATTTACTGAAAAAACTATAAAATAATACGAGGGGCAATCAACTGCACTATTTACAGAAGATTTGAACTTAAAATACCAATTTTCGGGAAAGTTATTAACAAATATATAGTTAAATTTATGCAGTTGTAGGGATCCACCACTATACCTCGGTTTAGGTAAGTAGTGTTTTTTTCGTATTTCGTGTGTTTTCTGAAGGAAATTAGTGTGCAGATGGTAGTTTCTACACAAAACGGACCTAACAGGAGCAAAAAGAACGAGATAAACGTAAATTTAAAAAAGTTTAAAAATTTGGTGAATTTAAGACTATAAAAAGATGAAAACTATGAAAATTTTATATTTAAATGTAAAAATTTACAAAACAAACTATATGGGAATACAGGGGGCGGTTATTTGTACTATTTAAAAGTAAATTTCAACGGAAAAGGCAAATTTTCAGCCAAATTAAAGATGAATTTATGTTTAAAATTACGAATTTACGATAATAAGAGAATATAAATATAAAAATTAATTATATGGGGGCTAAAATTTACTGAAAAAACTATAAAATAATACGAGGGGCAATCAACTGCACTATTTACAGAAGATTTGAACTTAAAATACCAATTTTCGGGAAAGTTATTAACAAATATATAGTTAAATTTATGCAGTTGTAGGGATCCACCACTATACCTCGGTTTAGGTAAGTAGTGTTTTTTTCGTATTTCGTGTGTTTTCTGAAGGAAATTAGTGTGCAGATGGTAGTTTCTACACAATACGGACCTAACAGGAGCAAAAAGAACGAGATAAACGAAAATTTAAAAAAGTTTAAAAATTTGGTGAATTTAAGACTATAAAAAGATGAAAACTATGAAAATTTTATATTTAAATGTAAAAATTTACAAAACAAACTATATGGGAATACAGGGGGCGGTTATTTGTACTATTTAAAAGTAAATTTCAACGGAAAAGGCAAATTTTCAGCCAAATTAAAGATGAATTTATGTTTAAAATTACGAATTTACGATAATAAGAGAATATAAATATAAAAATTAATTATATGGGGGCTAAAATTTACTGAAAAAACTATAAAATAATACGAGGGGCAATCAACTGCACTATTTACAGAAGATTTGAACTTAAAATACCAATTTTCGGGAAAGTTATTAACAAATATATAGTTAAATTTATGCAGTTGTAGGGATCCACCACTATACCTCGGTTTAGGTAAGTAGTGTTTTTTTCGTATTTCGTGTGTTTTCTGAAGGAAATTAGTGTGCAGATGGTAGTTTCTACACAATACGGACCTAACAGGAGCAAAAAGAACGAGATAAACGTAAATTTAAAAAAGTTTAAAAATTTGGTGAATTTAAGACTATAAAAAGATGAAAACTATGAAAATTTTATATTTAAATGTAAAAATTTACAAAACAAACTATATGGGAATACAGGGGGCGGTTATTTGTACTATTTAAAAGTAAATTTCAACGGAAAAGGCAAATTTTCAGCCAAATTAAAGATGAATTTATGTTTAAAATTACGAATTTACGATAATAAGAGAATATAAATATAAAAATTAATTATATGGGGGCTAAAATTTACTGAAAAAACTATAAAATAATACGAGGGGCAATCAACTGCACTATTTACAGAAGATTTGAACTTAAAATACCAATTTTCGGGAAAGTTATTAACAAATATATAGTTAAATTTATGCAGTTGTAGGGATCCACCACTATACCTCGGTTTAGGTAAGTAGTGTTTTTTTCGTATTTCGTGTGTTTTCTGAAGGAAATTAGTGTGCAGATGGTAGTTTCTACACAATACGGACCTAACAGGAGCAAAAAGAACGAGATAAACGAAAATTTAAAAAAGTTTAAAAATTTGGTGAATTTAAGACTATAAAAAGATGAAAACTATGAAAATTTTATATTTAAATGTAAAAATTTACAAAACAAACTATATGGGAATACAGGGGGCGGTTATTTGTACTATTTAAAAGTAAATTTCAACGGAAAAGGCAAATTTTCAGCCAAATTAAAGATGAATTTATGTTTAAAATTACGAATTTACGATAATAAGAGAATATAAATATAAAAATTAATTATATGGGGGCTAAAATTTACTGAAAAAACTATAAAATAATACGAGGGGCAATCAACTGCACTATTTACAGAAGATTTGAACTTAAAATACCAATTTTCGGGAAAGTTATTAACAAATATATAGTTAAATTTATGCAGTTGTAGGGATCCACCACTATACCTCGGTTTAGGTAAGTAGTGTTTTTTTCGTATTTCGTGTGTTTTCTGAAGGAAATTAGTGTGCAGATGGTAGTTTCTACACAATACGGACCTAACAGGAGCAAAAAGAACGAGATAAACGAAAATTTAAAAAAGTTTAAAAATTTGGTGAATTTAAGACTATAAAAAGATGAAAACTATGAAAATTTTATATTTAAATGTAAAAATTTACAAAACAAACTATATGGGAATACAGGGGGCGGTTATTTGTACTATTTAAAAGTAAATTTCAACGGAAAAGGCAAATTTTCAGCCAAATTAAAGATGAATTTATGTTTAAAATTACGAATTTACGATAATAAGAGAATATAAATATAAAAATTAATTATATGGGGGCTAAAATTTACTGAAAAAACTATAAAATAATACGAGGGGCAATCAACTGCACTATTTACAGAAGATTTGAACTTAAAATACCAATTTTCGGGAAAGTTATTAACAAATATATAGTTAAATTTATGCAGTTGTAGGGATCCACCACTATACCTCGGTTTAGGTAAGTAGTGTTTTTTTCGTATTTCGTGTGTTTTCTGAAGGAAATTAGTGTGCAGATGGTAGTTTCTACACAATACGGACCTAACAGGAGCAAAAAGAACGAGATAAACGTAAATTTAAAAAAGTTTAAAAATTTGGTGAATTTAAGACTATAAAAAGATGAAAACTATGAAAATTTTATATTTAAATGTAAAAATTTACAAAACAAACTATATGGGAATACAGGGGGCGGTTATTTGTACTATTTAAAAGTAAATTTCAACGGAAAAGGCAAATTTTCAGCCAAATTAAAGATGAATTTATGTTTAAAATTACGAATTTACGATAATAAGAGAATATAAATATAAAAATTAATTATATGGGGGCTAAAATTTACTGAAAAAACTATAAAATAATACGAGGGGCAATCAACTGCACTATTTACAGAAGATTTGAACTTAAAATACCAATTTTCGGGAAAGTTATTAACAAATATATAGTTAAATTTATGCAGTTGTAGGGATCCACCACTATACCTCGGTTTAGGTAAGTAGTGTTTTTTTCGTATTTCGTGTGTTTTCTGAAGGAAATTAGTGTGCAGATGGTAGTTTCTACACAATACGGACCTAACAGGAGCAAAAAGAACGAGATAAACGAAAATTTAAAAAAGTTTAAAAATTTGGTGAATTTAAGACTATAAAAAGATGAAAACTATGAAAATTTTATATTTAAATGTAAAAATTTACAAAACAAACTATATGGGAATACAGGGGGCGGTTATTTGTACTATTTAAAAGTAAATTTCAACGGAAAAGGCAAATTTTCAGCCAAATTAAAGATGAATTTATGTTTAAAATTACGAATTTACGATAATAAGAGAATATAAATATAAAAATTAATTATATGGGGGCTAAAATTTACTGAAAAAACTATAAAATAATACGAGGGGCAATCAACTGCACTATTTACAGAAGATTTGAACTTAAAATACCAATTTTCGGGAAAGTTATTAACAAATATATAGTTAAATTTATGCAGTTGTAGGGATCCACCACTATACCTCGGTTTAGGTAAGTAGTGTTTTTTTCGTATTTCGTGTGTTTTCTGAAGGAAATTAGTGTGCAGATGGTAGTTTCTACACAATACGGACCTAACAGGAGCAAAAAGAACGAGATAAACGAAAATTTAAAAAAGTTTAAAAATTTGGTGAATTTAAGACTATAAAAAGATGAAAACTATGAAAATTTTATATTTAAATGTAAAAATTTACAAAACAAACTATATGGGAATACAGGGGGCGGTTATTTGTACTATTTAAAAGTAAATTTCAACGGAAAAGGCAAATTTTCAGCCAAATTAAAGATGAATTTATGTTTAAAATTACGAATTTACGATAATAAGAGAATATAAATATAAAAATTAATTATATGGGGGCTAAAATTTACTGAAAAAACTATAAAATAATACGAGGGGCAATCAACTGCACTATTTACAGAAGATTTGAACTTAAAATACCAATTTTCGGGAAAGTTATTAACAAATATATAGTTAAATTTATGCAGTTGTAGGGATCCACCACTATACCTCGGTTTAGGTAAGTAGTGTTTTTTTCGTATTTCGTGTGTTTTCTGAAGGAAATTAGTGTGCAGATGGTAGTTTCTACACAATACGGACCTAACAGGAGCAAAAAGAACGAGATAAACGAAAATTTAAAAAAGTTTAAAAATTTGGTGAATTTAAGACTATAAAAAGATGAAAACTATGAAAATTTTATATTTAAATGTAAAAATTTACAAAACAAACTATATGGGAATACAGGGGGCGGTTATTTGTACTATTTAAAAGTAAATTTCAACGGAAAAGGCAAATTTTCAGCCAAATTAAAGATGAATTTATGTTTAAAATTACGAATTTACGATAATAAGAGAATATAAATATAAAAATTAATTATATGGGGGCTAAAATTTACTGAAAAAACTATAAAATAATACGAGGGGCAATCAACTGCACTATTTACAGAAGATTTGAACTTAAAATACCAATTTTCGGGAAAGTTATTAACAAATATATAGTTAAATTTATGCAGTTGTAGGGATCCACCACTATACCTCGGTTTAGGTAAGTAGTGTTTTTTTCGTATTTCGTGTGTTTTCTGAAGGAAATTAGTGTGCAGATGGTAGTTTCTACACAATACGGACCTAACAGGAGCAAAAAGAACGAGATAAACGTAAATTTAAAAAAGTTTAAAAATTTGGTGAATTTAAGACTATAAAAAGATGAAAACTATGAAAATTTTATATTTAAATGTAAAAATTTACAAAACAAACTATATGGGAATACAGGGGGCGGTTATTTGTACTATTTAAAAGTAAATTTCAACGGAAAAGGCAAATTTTCAGCCAAATTAAAGATGAATTTATGTTTAAAATTACGAATTTACGATAATAAGAGAATATAAATATAAAAATTAATTATATGGGGGCTAAAATTTACTGAAAAAACTATAAAATAATACGAGGGGCAATCAACTGCACTATTTACAGAAGATTTGAACTTAAAATACCAATTTTCGGGAAAGTTATTAACAAATATATAGTTAAATTTATGCAGTTGTAGGGATCCACCACTATACCTCGGTTTAGGTAAGTAGTGTTTTTTTCGTATTTCGTGTGTTTTCTGAAGGAAATTAGTGTGCAGATGGTAGTTTCTACACAATACGGACCTAACAGGAGCAAAAAGAACGAGATAAACGAAAATTTAAAAAAGTTTAAAAATTTGGTGAATTTAAGACTATAAAAAGATGAAAACTATGAAAATTTTATATTTAAATGTAAAAATTTACAAAACAAACTATATGGGAATACGGGGGGCGGTTATTTGTACTATTTAAAAGTAAATTTCAACGGAAAAGGCAAATTTTCAGCCAAATTAAAGATGAATTTATGTTTAAAATTACGAATTTACGATAATAAGAGAATATAAATATAAAAATTACTTATATGGGGGCTAAAATTTACTGAAAAAACTATAAAATAATACGAGGGGCAATCAACTGCACTATTTACAGAAGATTTGAACTTAAAATACCAATTTTCGGGAAAGTTATTAACAAATATATAGTTAAATTTATGCAGTTGTAGGGATCCACCACTATACCTCGGTTTAGGTAAGTAGTGTTTTTTTCGTATTTCGTGTGTTTTCTGAAGGAAATTAGTGTGCAGATGGTAGTTTCTACACAATACGGACCTAACAGGAGCAAAAAGAACGAGATAAACGAAAATTTAAAAAAGTTTAAAAATTTGGTGAATTTAAGACTATAAAAAGATGAAAACTATGAAAATTTTATATTTAAATGTAAAAATTTACAAAACAAACTATATGGGAATACGGGGGGCGGTTATTTGTACTATTTAAAAGTAAATTTCAACGGAAAAGGCAAATTTTCAGCCAAATTAAAGATGAATTTATGTTTAAAATTACGAATTTACGATAATAAGAGAATATAAATATAAAAATTAATTATATGGGGGCTAAAATTTACTGAAAAAACTATAAAATAATACGAGGGGCAATCAACTGCACTATTTACAGAAGATTTGAACTTAAAATACCAATTTTCGGGAAAGTTATTAACAAATATATAGTTAAATTTATGCAGTTGTAGGGATCCACCACTATACCTCGGTTTAGGTAAGTAGTGTTTTTTTCGTATTTCGTGTGTTTTCTGAAGGAAATTAGTGTGCAGATGGTAGTTTCTACACAATACGGACCTAACAGGAGCAAAAAGAACGAGATAAACGAAAATTTAAAAAAGTTTAAAAATTTGGTGAATTTAAGACTATAAAAAGATGAAAACTATGAAAATTTTATATTTAAATGTAAAAATTTACAAAACAAACTATATGGGAATACAGGGGGCGGTTATTTGTACTATTTAAAAGTAAATTTCAACGGAAAAGGCAAATTTTCAGCCAAATTAAAGATGAATTTATGTTTAAAATTACGAATTTACGATAATAAGAGAATATAAATATAAAAATTAATTATATGGGGGCTAAAATTTACTGAAAAAACTATAAAATAATACGAGGGGCAATCAACTGCACTATTTACAGAAGATTTGAACTTAAAATACCAATTTTCGGGAAAGTTATTAACAAATATATAGTTAAATTTATGCAGTTGTAGGGATCCACCACTATACCTCGGTTTAGGTAAGTAGTGTTTTTTTCGTATTTCGTGTGTTTTCTGAAGGAAATTAGTGTGCAGATGGTAGTTTCTACACAATACGGACCTAACAGGAGCAAAAAGAACGAGATAAACGAAAATTTAAAAAAGTTTAAAAATTTGGTGAATTTAAGACTATAAAAAGATGAAAACTATGAAAATTTTATATTTAAATGTAAAAATTTACAAAACAAACTATATGGGAATACAGGGGGCGGTTATTTGTACTATTTAAAAGTAAATTTCAACGGAAAAGGCAAATTTTCAGCCAAATTAAAGATGAATTTATGTTTAAAATTACGAATTTACGATAATAAGAGAATATAAATATAAAAATTAATTATATGGGGGCTAAAATTTACTGAAAAAACTATAAAATAATACGAGGGGCAATCAACTGCACTATTTACAGAAGATTTGAACTTAAAATACCAATTTTCGGGAAAGTTATTAACAAATATATAGTTAAATTTATGCAGTTGTAGGGATCCACCACTATACCTCGGTTTAGGTAAGTAGTGTTTTTTTCGTATTTCGTGTGTTTTCTGAAGGAAATTAGTGTGCAGATGGTAGTTTCTACACAATACGGACCTAACAGGAGCAAAAAGAACGAGATAAACGTAAATTTAAAAAAGTTTAAAAATTTGGTGAATTTAAGACTATAAAAAGATGAAAACTATGAAAATTTTATATTTAAATGTAAAAATTTACAAAACAAACTATATGGGAATACAGGGGGCGGTTATTTGTACTATTTAAAAGTAAATTTCAACGGAAAAGGCAAATTTTCAGCCAAATTAAAGATGAATTTATGTTTAAAATTACGAATTTACGATAATAAGAGAATATAAATATAAAAATTAATTATATGGGGGCTAAAATTTACTGAAAAAACTATAAAATAATACGAGGGGCAATCAACTGCACTATTTACAGAAGATTTGAACTTAAAATACCAATTTTCGGGAAAGTTATTAACAAATATATAGTTAAATTTATGCAGTTGTAGGGATCCACCACTATACCTCGGTTTAGGTAAGTAGTGTTTTTTTCGTATTTCGTGTGTTTTCTGAAGGAAATTAGTGTGCAGATGGTAGTTTCTACACAATACGGACCTAACAGGAGCAAAAAGAACGAGATAAACGAAAATTTAAAAAAGTTTAAAAATTTGGTGAATTTAAGACTATAAAAAGATGAAAACTATGAAAATTTTATATTTAAATGTAAAAATTTACAAAACAAACTATATGGGAATACGGGGGGCGGTTATTTGTACTATTTAAAAGTAAATTTCAACGGAAAAGGCAAATTTTCAGCCAAATTAAAGATGAATTTATGTTTAAAATTACGAATTTACGATAATAAGAGAATATAAATATAAAAATTACTTATATGGGGGCTAAAATTTACTGAAAAAACTATAAAATAATACGAGGGGCAATCAACTGCACTATTTACAGAAGATTTGAACTTAAAATACCAATTTTCGGGAAAGTTATTAACAAATATATAGTTAAATTTATGCAGTTGTAGGGATCCACCACTATACCTCGGTTTAGGTAAGTAGTGTTTTTTTCGTATTTCGTGTGTTTTCTGAAGGAAATTAGTGTGCAGATGGTAGTTTCTACACAATACGGACCTAACAGGAGCAAAAAGAACGAGATAAACGAAAATTTAAAAAAGTTTAAAAATTTGGTGAATTTAAGACTATAAAAAGATGAAAACTATGAAAATTTTATATTTAAATGTAAAAATTTACAAAACAAACTATATGGGAATACGGGGGGCGGTTATTTGTACTATTTAAAAGTAAATTTCAACGGAAAAGGCAAATTTTCAGCCAAATTAAAGATGAATTTATGTTTAAAATTACGAATTTACGATAATAAGAGAATATAAATATAAAAATTAATTATATGGGGGCTAAAATTTACTGAAAAAACTATAAAATAATACGAGGGGCAATCAACTGCACTATTTACAGAAGATTTGAACTTAAAATACCAATTTTCGGGAAAGTTATTAACAAATATATAGTTAAATTTATGCAGTTGTAGGGATCCACCACTATACCTCGGTTTAGGTAAGTAGTGTTTTTTTCGTATTTCGTGTGTTTTCTGAAGGAAATTAGTGTGCAGATGGCAGTTTCTACACAATACGGACCTAACAGGAGCAAAAAGAACGAGATAAACGAAAATTTAAAAAAGTTTAAAAATTTGGTGAATTTAAGACTATAAAAAGATGAAAACTATGAAAATTTTATATTTAAATGTAAAAATTTACAAAACAAACTATATGGGAATACGGGGGGCGGTTATTTGTACTATTTAAAAGTAAATTTCAACGGAAAAGGCAAATTTTCAGCCAAATTAAAGATGAATTTATGTTTAAAATTACGAATTTACGATAATAAGAGAATATAAATATAAAAATTAATTATATGGGGGCTAAAATTTACTGAAAAAACTATAAAATAATACGAGGGGCAATCAACTGCACTATTTACAGAAGATTTGAACTTAAAATACCAATTTTCGGGAAAGTTATTAACAAATATATAGTTAAATTTATGCAGTTGTAGGGATCCACCACTATACCTCGGTTTAGGTAAGTAGTGTTTTTTTCGTATTTCGTGTGTTTTCTGAAGGAAATTAGTGTGCAGATGGTAGTTTCTACACAATACGGACCTAACAGGAGCAAAAAGAACGAGATAAACGAAAATTTAAAAAAGTTTAAAAATTTGGTGAATTTAAGACTATAAAAAGATGAAAACTATGAAAATTTTATATTTAAATGTAAAAATTTACAAAACAAACTATATGGGAATACAGGGGGCGGTTATTTGTACTATTTAAAAGTAAATTTCAACGGAAAAGGCAAATTTTCAGCCAAATTAAAGATGAATTTATGTTTAAAATTACGAATTTACGATAATAAGAGAATATAAATATAAAAATTAATTATATGGGGGCTAAAATTTACTGAAAAAACTATAAAATAATACGAGGGGCAATCAACTGCACTATTTACAGAAGATTTGAACTTAAAATACCAATTTTCGGGAAAGTTATTAACAAATATATAGTTAAATTTATGCAGTTGTAGGGATCCACCACTATACCTCGGTTTAGGTAAGTAGTGTTTTTTTCGTATTTCGTGTGTTTTCTGAAGGAAATTAGTGTGCAGATGGTAGTTTCTACACAATACGGACCTAACAGGAGCAAAAAGAACGAGATAAACGAAAATTTAAAAAAGTTTAAAAATTTGGTGAATTTAAGACTATAAAAAGATGAAAACTATGAAAATTTTATATTTAAATGTAAAAATTTACAAAACAAACTATATGGGAATACAGGGGGCGGTTATTTGTACTATTTAAAAGTAAATTTCAACGGAAAAGGCAAATTTTCAGCCAAATTAAAGATGAATTTATGTTTAAAATTACGAATTTACGATAATAAGAGAATATAAATATAAAAATTAATTATATGGGGGCTAAAATTTACTGAAAAAACTATAAAATAATACGAGGGGCAATCAACTGCACTATTTACAGAAGATTTGAACTTAAAATACCAATTTTCGGGAAAGTTATTAACAAATATATAGTTAAATTTATGCAGTTGTAGGGATCCACCACTATACCTCGGTTTAGGTAAGTAGTGTTTTTTTCGTATTTCGTGTGTTTTCTGAAGGAAATTAGTGTGCAGATGGTAGTTTCTACACAATACGGACCTAACAGGAGCAAAAAGAACGAGATAAACGAAAATTTAAAAAAGTTTAAAAATTTGGTGAATTTAAGACTATAAAAAGATGAAAACTATGAAAATTTTATATTTAAATGTAAAAATTTACAAAACAAACTATATGGGAATACAGGGGGCGGTTATTTGTACTATTTAAAAGTAAATTTCAACGGAAAAGGCAAATTTTCAGCCAAATTAAAGATGAATTTATGTTTAAAATTACGAATTTACGATAATAAGAGAATATAAATATAAAAATTAATTATATGGGGGCTAAAATTTACTGAAAAAACTATAAAATAATACGAGGGGCAATCAACTGCACTATTTACAGAAGATTTGAACTTAAAATACCAATTTTCGGGAAAGTTATTAACAAATATATAGTTAAATTTATGCAGTTGTAGGGATCCACCACTATACCTCGGTTTAGGTAAGTAGTGTTTTTTTCGTATTTCGTGTGTTTTCTGAAGGAAATTAGTGTGCAGATGGTAGTTTCTACACAATACGGACCTAACAGGAGCAAAAAGAACGAGATAAACGTAAATTTAAAAAAGTTTAAAAATTTGGTGAATTTAAGACTATAAAAAGATGAAAACTATGAAAATTTTATATTTAAATGTAAAAATTTACAAAACAAACTATATGGGAATACAGGGGGCGGTTATTTGTACTATTTAAAAGTAAATTTCAACGGAAAAGGCAAATTTTCAGCCAAATTAAAGATGAATTTATGTTTAAAATTACGAATTTACGATAATAAGAGAATATAAATATAAAAATTAATTATATGGGGGCTAAAATTTACTGAAAAAACTATAAAATAATACGAGGGGCAATCAACTGCACTATTTACAGAAGATTTGAACTTAAAATACCAATTTTCGGGAAAGTTATTAACAAATATATAGTTAAATTTATGCAGTTGTAGGGATCCACCACTATACCTCGGTTTAGGTAAGTAGTGTTTTTTTCGTATTTCGTGTGTTTTCTGAAGGAAATTAGTGTGCAGATGGTAGTTTCTACACAATACGGACCTAACAGGAGCAAAAAGAACGAGATAAACGAAAATTTAAAAAAGTTTAAAAATTTGGTGAATTTAAGACTATAAAAAGATGAAAACTATGAAAATTTTATATTTAAATGTAAAAATTTACAAAACAAACTATATGGGAATACAGGGGGCGGTTATTTGTACTATTTAAAAGTAAATTTCAACGGAAAAGGCAAATTTTCAGCCAAATTAAAGATGAATTTATGTTTAAAATTACGAATTTACGATAATAAGAGAATATAAATATAAAAATTAATTATATGGGGGCTAAAATTTACTGAAAAAACTATAAAATAATACGAGGGGCAATCAACTGCACTATTTACAGAAGATTTGAACTTAAAATACCAATTTTCGGGAAAGTTATTAACAAATATATAGTTAAATTTATGCAGTTGTAGGGATCCACCACTATACCTCGGTTTAGGTAAGTAGTGTTTTTTTCGTATTTCGTGTGTTTTCTGAAGGAAATTAGTGTGCAGATGGTAGTTTCTACACAATACGGACCTAACAGGAGCAAAAAGAACGAGATAAACGAAAATTTAAAAAAGTTTAAAAATTTGGTGAATTTAAGACTATAAAAAGATGAAAACTATGAAAATTTTATATTTAAATGTAAAAATTTACAAAACAAACTATATGGGAATACGGGGGGCGGTTATTTGTACTATTTAAAAGTAAATTTCAACGGAAAAGGCAAATTTTCAGCCAAATTAAAGATGAATTTATGTTTAAAATTACGAATTTACGATAATAAGAGAATATAAATATAAAAATTACTTATATGGGGGCTAAAATTTACTGAAAAAACTATAAAATAATACGAGGGGCAATCAACTGCACTATTTACAGAAGATTTGAACTTAAAATACCAATTTTCGGGAAAGTTATTAACAAATATATAGTTAAATTTATGCAGTTGTAGGGATCCACCACTATACCTCGGTTTAGGTAAGTAGTGTTTTTTTCGTATTTCGTGTGTTTTCTGAAGGAAATTAGTGTGCAGATGGTAGTTTCTACACAATACGGACCTAACAGGAGCAAAAAGAACGAGATAAACGAAAATTTAAAAAAGTTTAAAAATTTGGTGAATTTAAGACTATAAAAAGATGAAAACTATGAAAATTTTATATTTAAATGTAAAAATTTACAAAACAAACTATATGGGAATACAGGGGGCGGTTATTTGTACTATTTAAAAGTAAATTTCAACGGAAAAGGCAAATTTTCAGCCAAATTAAAGATGAATTTATGTTTAAAATTACGAATTTACGATAATAAGAGAATATAAATATAAAAATTAATTATATGGGGGCTAAAATTTACTGAAAAAACTATAAAATAATACGAGGGGCAATCAACTGCACTATTTACAGAAGATTTGAACTTAAAATACCAATTTTCGGGAAAGTTATTAACAAATATATAGTTAAATTTATGCAGTTGTAGGGATCCACCACTATACCTCGGTTTAGGTAAGTAGTGTTTTTTTCGTATTTCGTGTGTTTTCTGAAGGAAATTAGTGTGCAGATGGTAGTTTCTACACAATACGGACCTAACAGGAGCAAAAAGAACGAGATAAACGAAAATTTAAAAAAGTTTAAAAATTTGGTGAATTTAAGACTATAAAAAGATGAAAACTATGAAAATTTTATATTTAAATGTAAAAATTTACAAAACAAACTATATGGGAATACGGGGGGCGGTTATTTGTACTATTTAAAAGTAAATTTCAACGGAAAAGGCAAATTTTCAGCCAAATTAAAGATGAATTTATGTTTAAAATTACGAATTTACGATAATAAGAGAATATAAATATAAAAATTACTTATATGGGGGCTAAAATTTACTGAAAAAACTATAAAATAATACGAGGGGCAATCAACTGCACTATTTACAGAAGATTTGAACTTAAAATACCAATTTTCGGGAAAGTTATTAACAAATATATAGTTAAATTTATGCAGTTGTAGGGATCCACCACTATACCTCGGTTTAGGTAAGTAGTGTTTTTTTCGTATTTCGTGTGTTTTCTGAAGGAAATTAGTGTGCAGATGGTAGTTTCTACACAATACGGACCTAACAGGAGCAAAAAGAACGAGATAAACGAAAATTTAAAAAAGTTTAAAAATTTGGTGAATTTAAGACTATAAAAAGATGAAAACTATGAAAATTTTATATTTAAATGTAAAAATTTACAAAACAAACTATATGGGAATACGGGGGGCGGTTATTTGTACTATTTAAAAGTAAATTTCAACGGAAAAGGCAAATTTTCAGCCAAATTAAAGATGAATTTATGTTTAAAATTACGAATTTACGATAATAAGAGAATATAAATATAAAAATTAATTATATGGGGGCTAAAATTTACTGAAAAAACTATAAAATAATACGAGGGGCAATCAACTGCACTATTTACAGAAGATTTGAACTTAAAATACCAATTTTCGGGAAAGTTATTAACAAATATATAGTTAAATTTATGCAGTTGTAGGGATCCACCACTATACCTCGGTTTAGGTAAGTAGTGTTTTTTTCGTATTTCGTGTGTTTTCTGAAGGAAATTAGTGTGCAGATGGTAGTTTCTACACAATACGGACCTAACAGGAGCAAAAAGAACGAGATAAACGAAAATTTAAAAAAGTTTAAAAATTTGGTGAATTTAAGACTATAAAAAGATGAAAACTATGAAAATTTTATATTTAAATGTAAAAATTTACAAAACAAACTATATGGGAATACGGGGGGCGGTTATTTGTACTATTTAAAAGTAAATTTCAACGGAAAAGGCAAATTTTCAGCCAAATTAAAGATGAATTTATGTTTAAAATTACGAATTTACGATAATAAGAGAATATAAATATAAAAATTAATTATATGGGGGCTAAAATTTACTGAAAAAACTATAAAATAATACGAGGGGCAATCAACTGCACTATTTACAGAAGATTTGAACTTAAAATACCAATTTTCGGGAAAGTTATTAACAAATATATAGTTCGTTAGGTTAGGTTAGGTTAGGTTAGGTTAGGTTAGGTTAGGTTAGGTTAGGTTAGGTTAGGTTAGGTTAGGTTAGGTTAGGTTAGGTTAGGTTCCCCCCCGAACGGGTTCCCGCCTTGTCGTGGCGGGGGGGCTTAGTAGCCGTGGCTTGGTCTCCCGCGGTGAACAAAGAGGAACCCACTTGGCTGGCCCGAGGGGAAGGGCCGGCCCGAGGTGGCCACTCCGAGTGGGCTTGGGAAGCCCACTTCGGATGTGTGCTGGTGGACTGCAGCGAGAGGGGAGTCTGCACCCTCTACCGCTGCAGCCGAGGTGGAGTCGCGGAGGAAGAGGAGTGTTGGTATGGCGATGCGCCACTCGCCCTATCCTCCGCGACTCAAACGGGGCCGCACCGTTGATGTGGTGGTGGTGGGGCTGCGGGGGAAGAGGATTGTCGGTATTGCGAGGCGCCGCTCTCCCTATCCTCCGCAGCCGAAACTTGGTTGGCGGCGGAGCCATAGACCAGATCCGCCGCTGGGGTCGGGAAGGCTAGTACTTCTAAGTGCTCGTTTTTCCTGGCCCCATGGCCTTCGCGCATCGAACGCGGGGGCGTCTGATGCGCATATTTAATTGGAGGCCGTGGAGGAAGGCGCGCCATGTGTTCTGGTGCGCCTTACCTGGGATGGAGAACGGGGAGAAATATTCCTCTCCCGAGGAGGTGCTGCGATGGGGCGGCAGGCGCTGGTAGGGCCGCGGAAGTGTGCGAAAGCGTTCCCGTGGCCCTGCCAATATGCGACGAAGGTGGAACACCATGGGGTTTTAGTCGGTGCGAGTCCGACATAACCCGTCATTGCCCCCGCGAGGCGGGTATGCGTAGGCATTTCCCCATGTTAAAAAAAAAAAAAAAAAAAAAAAAAAGGTTAGGTTAGGTTAGGTTAGGTTAGGTTAGGTTAGGTTAGGTTAGGTTAGGTTAGGTTAGGTTAGGTTAGGTTAGGTTAGGTTAGGTTAGGTTAGGTTAGGTTAGGTTAGGTTAGGTTAGGTTAGGTTAGGTTAGGTTAGGTTAGGTTAGGTTAGGTTAGGTTAGGTTAGGTTAGGTTAGGTTAGGTTAGGTTAGGTTAGGTTAGGTTAGGTTTTTTTTTTTTTTTTTTTTTTATTACAATAAGTTAGTAAACTTACTAATCTACAGACTCGAAGTCCGTACCTTTTTTTGCTTTACTTTATTTTATTAACTTTTAAAATACTGTTATAAATATACTCCTTACACTACTTACATTACTTAAATATTTAAGCCTAAGCAGTGAGTTCACATATATATTTTTTTTTGGATTTTTTTTTGTATTTTTTTGTATTTTTTTTTTATATTTCTATTATCTTACATACTTAAGGTCTGCAAACTAATATGCTTACATGCGACATGCACTTAATCGCTATATTTTTTTTATAATATTTTTTTCATTATTATTTTTGTGTTGTTTTTTTTTTTTTTTTGGTTTTTTTTTTGTGGGCATCGTTGTTACTTATCTTTTTTTTTGATGTTTAAACATAATAATTGTCGACCCACTTTGTGTTTTATGTTTTTTTTTTCTTTTTTTTTTTTCCCTTATGTAGTCATCAACATAATCTACGTGCTTAGTGTACATGGCCTTACATGCTATGTAAATTTTTATATTACCAGATTTTTTTTTTCCTTTTCCTTGTACTTAATATCGTGGAGAGTGCTCCATCTTTAACTGTTTGTGATATCTGTTGACAGGGCTTCCACAATCGCTTCGTCTCTGTTTCTAATTGCCATTTTCAGATTATATTCTTTGATTCTTTTCGTTGTCGCAGCCATTGCGCTCTCAACCAGCCTTCCAGTTGCATCGTCGCAATCGTCCGTGTAATAAACACAGCTTTCTGTGTGCCTGGACACTGCCACTACTGCATGTTGGACGCTTTCATAAATTTTGAGCTTCTCTGTTGTTGTCCTCATTATGACCACTCTCCCGTATGTGAGACCTTGGGCCTCATGTACGGTTAAAATTCGCGACCCGGGACCCGAACCATATCCCTGGCTGGTAAGGGACTCCTTTTCTGCTTGCGTAAATTCAAGATATAAGGTGTCGGGCACGGTACCTGGTATGACGGCTCCCGTGTACCTCTTCCTTTCTAGTGAGTGCACCTGCGATCTGGATGAATAAATGCCACTGTAGATTTCATTCAGGGCATATGCCACATCCATCGGATTCCGGTGCGTACACAGGAGCTCTTGGCTGATAGTGGTTACGAGGCTTGGGCGAGTATATTGCATCGCAAAGAGGTTTTCCCTGTCGATATAAGGGAGTTGATTGATGTCACCAAAAAGCAGTATTTTTTCGGCTCCACTTAGCCGCATTGCCATTACTATGGCCCCGAAATGGTTCATGAGAGCTTCGTCGACTAAAAGTCGAGTACATCTTCCCTTTTGCCTTCTCATACCATTTACTAAAACTGAGGCCATAGTCCGCACTTTTGTTTTTGCGTCAGTGGCTATGCGGTTGGCTAACTTTTCTCTAAGATCTTTAGCTGCTTCTGTTGTTGTTGTGGCAATAAAATCATCCTCCGCATCGAATTGGTTTATAACCCAAGTTGTTTTGCCACATCCCGGGACTCCATTGACCCAATTTATCGTCGGCACCGTCCAGTTTTCCCAAGGATCTCCCAATGCACAGGCTCCCGAGATGGTTTCCGCCATTTTCAGGATCCTGTCCTCTAGCATCACCCTGGTACAACGGGCGGTGACCACAATAGGGTCGTTGGGTGGGGTTTTGAATACTAATCTTCCCTGTCGTTCTGTCTCCTCCTCATCCAAGGCTACGAAGCCCGCCGACCCGCTATAAGCCGCCATGTGATGACCCATTTTACCTTTTATGACAGTAGATGTTTTGTTGTCATAAATTGCGGCCTCTGCTTCCTCGAGCTGCACTCCAAGGAACTCATGACTACCGAGGTGGAAACTTTGTAAGATATTCTTGCAAGTAGTTTGGTTCACCTCAAGAGTTGCTTTTATGAGGGCCTTAAACTCTAGGAAAGCGTTGATTATGTGGTCTTTAGGCTCGACCGCCGGTAGAAGTCTTGGAGGGCTGACACGTCCCGAGCAGGGTCTAGTGTGGGTGGGTTTGGATTTCTTGAGTACTCTTGGAGGCTCTCTTATTAAGTTATCGGCTTGTCTTAACTTACTCAACTTTCGCATTGCTCTTCCTGGAATACTCTGGGCCGCTGCACCGATGGTTTTAATTAGTGCACTTACCCCGCTTTGTGACTCAGAACTTTTGCTAAGTTTTTCCCTGGCTGCGGCCTTTTCTTTGGCCGTTTTCAGTTGCAGGCGTTCTGAGCCACTAAGTGTCTCTGAATTTGCTACAAGATGTTGGGTTGCCTTTGTCGAGTCATGATGTTTGAGGAAGCTCAGGTTTTCACCCCTATCCTCATACACGACTATTTCATGTTTGTTTGAGGCTTTTATGCAACCAATGTGGTCCATGACTTCACCTTTCTCATATAGGACCACCATGGCATCCACACTTATGATGCGGGGTATGACAGCTGTCTCCTCCTCACCGAGTCTCGTTAGCAGTGAGCATGCCTGGGCGAATGGGGTTTTTTCTTCGCTCCATGTGAACAGCAAGATCGTTTTGTTTTTCGATCTTACTATTCGACATCGTTGCTTTGCAACTTCTATTTCAACTAGCGCCTCATATGTTTTGCGCTTCATGCTCGTTTTGAGAGTACTGCCGTTTAGTAAGCTTGCGAGACCGGGAGATATTTTGACATAGTTTCGGCCAGTTGTTAATCAAAAACTTAAGCCGAAACGCTCTGTGTTGTTATCCATGAAGAGAGCTACTCCTCGAATTCTCAGGCCTGGGTTACCTCTTTCAGCGCATGCTAATAGCTGATGTTCTGCTTTATTGGCTGGGATGCTCTTCTCTTTTACGGAGACCTCTGCGAATTCGGTTTGCTGCTGCCTGGGGAATGGATAGTTTGTGGCGTTACGCTTTGCAGCAGCGCGAAAGATGGACTCTACGAATGCCAGAAATTTGGGCCTTTTGTCTTCGTCTTCGATGATTCTGTGTAGGTCAGACTTGTCAAGATTGGTGTTAATGCAAAACTCGAGATCCAGACGTGCCGCCTGATAGCGGGGACACTCCAGAATCACATGCCACACTGACTCACTGACATTGGGATCGCACTCGCACCCTGGTGTATCCTTAAGCTTAAAGCGGTGCAAGTACTCCGCAATTCCACCATGTCCTGTTAACACTTGTACATGTGTGGGTGTCAACTTCGTTTTTCTCACTATCCGGTATGCAATTGCAACATCCGGTAGGAATATTTTGGTGACTTGCCCAGTGGTCGAGGTCTCGTATCTGTCCTGCCAGATTCGAACGGTTTCCTCTCTGATTTTCTTTTTAACGTAGGACATGGGGATTTTGTCGTAGTCTAGAGTGGCTGTCTCCCGGAGTGCCGCCGCCTTGGCGAGCTCATCAGCTCTCTCATTTCCAGACGTGCCTACATGAGCCCTCAACCAAAACAGCCGTATCACTCTTCCCTCTTTTCTCATCTTCCCTATGCTTTCTTGGATGGCCTTTGATAGGGGATGGCTTGCTTTAGGGTTCGCCAGCAGATCGAGCGAAGATCTCGAGTCGCTCATGATGTTTACGACAGGTTCAGTGCTCGATTCTGCTAGTTTGGTCGCCCTGAGCAAGGCATAGAGCTCCGATTGGAAAACTGTACAGGATGGATCCAGTCTAAAGGTGGAACTACTGATCTCCCTGCCATCTTCCCACCACGTTAAAGCTGCTCCGACCCTCCCTTCTATCTTACTTCCATCGGTGTATATGTGAGGGCCGGTTAGTTGGTGGAGGTTTGTGTTTTCGATTGTTTCCAGTAGCTCATATTCCAATTTGACGAGTTTAGAGGGATGAGGTTGATCCAAGTGATTTACACGGTTTTCAAGCTCTCTTCCTGGCGGTAAATAGTCCAGTGTGCCTTGTTTCCTGGTTTGGTACAAGTTGGACGCTTCTTTTATTCTCAGGTCTAACGGAAGCAGACCCGAGATGGCAAGCGCGGAAGTGAGCGATACCGTGCGGTACGCTTTACAAATCTTCTGCGCGAAGCCCCTTTGCAACGTGTTGAGTTGGTCTTTGATCATCTGAAGTTCTGTTGCTGAGGACCACGCGCTCGAAGCGTACATCACTATGGGTTCGACGACTGCAACGTATATTGTCCTTACAATCTCACCATTGAGACCCCAGGTCACCTTGGCCGCGCATGCAAGCTGTTTGTATATGTCAGCCGCTTTTTTGCATACGGCTGCTACATGTGGCTTAAAGGTGAGTCCACGGTCAATGATGAGACCGAGTACTTTAATTTCCTCTACGAGGTTTACTCTGCTGCCGGACATTTGCAGGTTGGGGTGGTCAAATTTAAGTTTTTTAGTGACAAGCATTGCATTTGTTTTATGCGCTGCAAACTTTAACTTGTTCTGGGTTCCCCACTTCTTTACTCTTTTTAAAGTGTCATTGGCCTGTTGCTCCAGGGCACTCGTTGAGTGACTCGAGAACACCAAGACAACGTCATCTGCAAATGCCTGACAATACACCCCTTCGTTCGTAAGTTGGTGCAGCAGTGAGTCTAGGATAACATTCCAAAAGGTTGGTCCACCGATAGATCCTTGAACACAGCCCTTTGTAGTTCCCCTCTCACTCGTTGTTCTGGCATAGTTAATTACGATTTTTCGATCTTGAAGGTAAGAGCCAACCATATCGTAGAGGTTTTTGGGACATTTCTTTTTGGCTAGTTGCAGTTTTAATGCTGGCCACCATGCGTTGTCAAAGGCTCCCTCTATATCTAATGAAACAACAAGGACGATCTTCTTATTCCTCACTTCGTTATTGATATATTTCAATAGATCATAGAGGGCGTCCTCAGTACCACGTTGAGGCATGAACCCATACTGGTTTTTATTAAGAGTTGGGAGGATGTACCACTGGAGTCGGCCCACCATCAACTTCTCGACTATTTTTCCGAGTACTGACAGAAGACCTATTGGTCGGTATGACTTTGGATGTGTATAGTCATCCTTTCCTGGCTTACGGATGATGACCACGTGTGCAGTTTTCCACTGCTTGGGAAAGTACGCCAATTTCAAGCACTTGTTGGCTATCGCTAAGAATACCTTCCTGTTGCAGTTTATTGCAGCGGAGCAGATGTCAGCTGTTAGCCCGTCTGGTCCAGGGGCTTTTTTGGGGTTTAGTGTTTGTAACACTGATTCAAGCTCCGCTTCTGCAAAAGGTGGGTCATCTTCTGACAAACCTAGGTCTTTGTTGATTTCCGTCAGCTCTCGTATTTTGGTGTGGTATGGCTGATCTGTTTCCACACAGTCGTCAGGGTAAAATGTTTGGGCCAAGAGTTCTGCCGACTCTTCTGGTGTCAGAGTTTCCCCTTGGATGTTTCTTAGGAGCATGTCCTCATATCTTCTTGAGGATTTCCGGATAACTCTGTAAATTTTATCCCACATGCTCTCCCTTTCCTGTGTCGTGCAGAATTCCTTCCAGCTTTCGGTTTGCGCCTCCTCAACTTTTATGATGTATTGTTGTTTAAAACTTATGTATTCGTCTATTACGTGTTGTCTTCTGCTTGGTGCCGCATTTCTAATACGTCTTTTTTTCCTATGGACTTCTTTTTTGAGTTGGTTGAGGGATTTTGACCACCATGGGGGCGTTGCATTCACCCCCCTCATGCCCATTTTCGGAATAGTCTCATCACAAGATTCCTGGATTGCTTTTGTGTAGGCTATTGTGATGGATTCCAGATCCTCATGGATTTCCGCCTCCTCAATTAGTGTGGGAGTTATGGCTCTTTCTTTTAGAAGGGATCTAAAGCGTGTTGAGAAGTCCGACCAGTTTGCCTTTCTGGTGTTGTATTTGCGCGTTGTACAGGGCCGTAATTGTGTCAAGACTGCTTTGGTGCGCAGTGTAAACATAATCGCGTTGTGGTCTGATGTAATTAGGCTTCTCTCCACTCTCCAGTCCTCCACATTGCCCAGAAGTGACGAACTGCAAGCAGTGACGTCTACTATGCTCGGTTAGGTTAGGTTAGGTTAGGTTAGGTTAGGTTAGGTTAGGTTAGGTTAGGTTAGGTTAGGTTAGGTTAGGTTAGGTTAGGTTAGGTTAGGTTAGGTTAGGTTAGGTTAGGTTAGGTTAGGTTAGGTTAGGTTAGGTTAGGTTAGGTTAGGTTAGGTTAGGTTAGGTTAGGTTAGGTTAGGTTAGGTTAGGTTAGGTTAGGTTAGGTTAGGTTAGGTTAGGTTAGGTTAGGTTAGGTTAGGTTAGGTTAGGTTAGGTTAGGTTAGGTTAGGTTAGGTTAGGTTAGGTTAGGTTAGGTTAGGTTAGGTTAGGTTAGGTTAGGTTAGGTTAGGTTAGGTTAGGTTAGGTTAGGTTAGGTTAGGTTAGGTTAGGTTAGGTTAGGTTAGGTTAGGTTAGGTTAGGTTAGGTTAGGTTAGGTTAGGTTAGGTTAGGTTAGGTTAGGTTAGGTTAGGTTAGGTTAGGTTAGGTTAGGTTAGGTTAGGTTAGGTTAGGTTAGGTTAGGTTAGGTTAGGTTAGGTTAGGTTAGGTTAGGTTAGGTTAGGTTAGGTTAGGTTAGGTTAGGTTAGGTTAGGTTAGGTTAGGTTAGGTTAGGTTAGGTTAGGTTAGGTTAGGTTAGGTTAGGTTAGGTTAGGTTAGGTTAGGTTAGGTTAGGTTAGGTTAGGTTAGGTTAGGTTTTTTTTTTTTATTACAATAAGTTTACTCTACAGACTCGAAGTCCGTACCTTTTTTTGCTTTACTTTATTTTATTAACTTTTAAAATACTGTTGTAAATATACTCCTTACACTACTTACATTACTTAAATATTTAAGCCTAAGCAGTGAGTTCACATATATATATTTTTTTTTGGATTTTTTTTTTGTATTTTTTGTACTTTTTTTTTTATATTTCTATTATCTTACATACTTAAGGTCTGCAAACTAATATGCTTACATGCGACATGCACTTAATCGCTATATTTTTTTTTATAATATTTTTTTTCATTATTATTTTTGTTTTGTTTTTTTTTTTTTTTTTTTGGTTTTTTTTTTTGTGGGCATCGTTGTTACTTATCTTTTTTTTGATGTTTAAACATAATAATTGTCGACCCACTTTGTGTTTTATGTTTTTTTTTTCTTTTTTTTTTTTTTTTTTCCCCTTATGTAGTCATCAACATAATCTACGTGCTTAATGTACATGGCCTTACATGCTATGTAAATTTTTATATTACCAGATTTTTTTTTTTTCCTTTTCCTTGTACTTAATATCGTGGAGAGTGCTCCATCTTTAACTGTTTGTGATATCTGTTGACAGGGCTTCCACAATCGCTTCGTCTCTGTTTCTAATTGCCATTTTCAGATTATATTCTTTGATTCTTTTCGTTGTCGCAGCCATTGCGCTCTCAACCAGCCTTCCAGTTGCATCGTCGCAATCGTCCGTGTAATAAACACAGCTTTCTGTGTGCCTGGACACTGCCACTACTGCATGTTGGACGCTTTCATAAATTTTGAGCTTCTCTGTTGTTGTCCTCATTATGACCACTCTCCCGTATGTGAGACCTTGGGCCTCATGTACGGTTAAAATTCGCGACCCGGGACCCGAACCATATCCCTGGCTGGTAAGGGACTCCTTTTCTGCTTGCGTAAATACAAGATATAAGGTGTCGGGCACGGTACCTTGTATGACGGCTCCCGTGTACCTCTTCCTTTCTAGTGAGGGTTAGTTTAGGTTAGGTTAGGTTAGGTTAGGTTAGGTTAGGTTAGGTTAGGTTAGGTTAGGTTAGGTTAGGTTAGGTTAGGTTAGGTTAGGTTAGGTTAGGTTAGGTTAGGTTAGGTTAGGTTAGGTTAGGTTAGGTTAGGTTAGGTTAGGTTAGGTTAGGTTAGGTTAGGTTAGGTTAGGTTAGGTTAGGTTAGGTTAGGTTAGGTTAGGTTAGGTTAGGTTAGGTTAGGTTAGGTTAGGTTAGGTTAGGTTAGGTTAGGTTAGGTTAGGTTAGGTTAGGTTAGGTTAGGTTAGGTTAGGTTAGGTTAGGTTAGGTTAGGTTAGGTTAGGTTAGGTTAGGTTAGGTTAGGTTAGGTTAGGTTAGGTTAGGTTAGGTTAGGTTAGGTTAGGTTAGGTTAGGTTAGGTTAGGTTAGGTTAGGTTAGGTTAGGTTAGGTTAGGTTAGGTTAGGTTAGGTTAGGTTAGGTTAGGTTAGGTTAGGTTAGGTTAGGTTAGGTTAGGTTAGGTTAGGTTAGGTTAGGTTAGGTTAGGTTAGGTTAGGTTAGGTTAGGTTAGGTTAGGTTAGGTTAGGTTAGGTTAGGTTAGGTTAGGTTAGGTTAGGTTAGGTTAGGTTAGGTTAGGTTAGGTTAGGTTAGGTTAGGTTAGGTTAGGTTAGGTTAGGTTAGGTTAGGTTAGGTTAGGTTAGGTTAGGTTAGGTTAGGTTAGGTTAGGTTAGGTTAGGTTAGGTTAGGTTAGGTTAGGTTAGGTTAGGTTAGGTTAGGTTAGGTTAGGTTAGGTTAGGTTAGGTTAGGTTAGGTTAGGTTAGGTTAGGTTAGGTTAGGTTAGGTTAGGTTAGGTTAGGTTAGGTTAGGTTAGGTTAGGTTAGGTTAGGTTAGGTTAGGTTAGGTTAGGTTAGGTTAGGTTAGGTTAGGTTAGGTTAGGTTAGGTTAGGTTAGGTTAGGTTAGGTTAGGTTAGGTTAGGTTAGGTTAGGTTAGGTTAGGTTAGGTTAGGTTAGGTTAGGTTAGGTTAGGTTAGGTTAGGTTAGGTTAGGTTAGGTTAGGTTAGGTTTTTTTTTTTTTTTTTTTTTTTTTTTTTTTTTTTTTTTTCTTTTCTATTTCACTACTGCTATTCTGCAGTACCTTTCTTTCTGTTGAAGAGTATCCTTTTTTACTGTTATCAATGTTTTTTTTTTTTTTTTTTTTTTTTTTTTTTTTTTTTTTTTATATACTTTAATAGTTCCGTTCCGGTTACACATTGTTTCAATATACTATTACATGTTCTTTTTACAGTTATGATATCATCTTCTATAATTAATCTAATTTTATAACAATTCTGAATGTAGTTCTACGTATAGATATACTGTTTCAGACTTTGTAATGTTATTACTTTGTATCTTTTTATTTGTCTCTTATGAATAATTCCTAATTTTACAATAATGTCACCTTAAATAAACAATGTACTTTTGTTTTGGGCCTAATTTAATAATAATTCTTAATATGAGGCTTTGTTTAAACTAACTTGCAATTATTTTTAAGCATAGTGTTCCAGTTATAATGGTTATTGCTTTGTTACTTTGTACAGTTTATCTACACTTATTTATCCTATTTAATAACAATTGTTAAGATTATCTGTTTTAGCTTACTATTAAACATTTTACTACTTGCAAGTTATTATTAGCCTAACGTTATCAAAATCTATGCTTATATCATACTATTATTAGTTCATTATTATTATTTTAGTTAAATTCACACTCATAATGGTTTTATCGTAGGGACATTACAGAGACATAAATTTATTCTACTATAGTACTCCCATTCTCTTTGTTAATAACCTTAAGTATTGAGAGAGCAAAGTGTATGAAGTGAGATCTGCAATCGATGTCCGTCATAATAGTACTTAAGTTCTTACATACTATATTCACTCCCATATTGCATTCACATTCATACCGTTGTTTTCCAAATCGCGGACATTCTGTTATTAAATGTTCTACGGTTTGTTCTGTACTATCATCGCATGTGCAATATGGGGATGGCAAAATCTTAAATCTAAAAAGATAAGCCTTATTACCACCGTGACCGGTAAACAATTGAGTTACAATATTTGTTATTTTTATACTTTTTAAAATCTTATAAGCAGTTATAACATTTGGGAAGAAAGTTCTTATGGTTCCACTGGTTGCTGCTTCTTCATATTTGATTTGCCATCTTAGCAGAGTGTTGCTCCTGGTGAGGTGCTTAGCGTAAGACAATGGGAATAAGTCATAGATTGCCCTCTGTTTTTTGCTAGTAGCGGCATATTTAGCCAGCTCATCTGCTCTCTCATTACCTACTAAACCACAATGAGCTTTTATCCAGTATATCTGGACTTTTCCCTCTTTATTTTCGATAGTATTGAGCTTCGATGAAATTTCAGCTGCAATAGGATTAAGTGACATAGGATTACAAAGAGTTATTACTGCTGATCTAGAGTCACTAAGGATGTTGGCTTTAAGGTTTTTCTTTTCTAACATATATGTAACTGCCTTCAAAATTGCAATTAGCTCGGCTTGGTATACGCTGCAGTAGCTTTCGAGCCTACAGGTGATGGTTTTGGTTTCCGTTCCATTTTGCCATACTGAAACAGCCGCACCTACCTTGTTATCTATTTTACTGCCGTCTGTATAAAGCTTTGGCCAGTCATTGTCAATTTGATCGATGTCTTCTTGGCAGGTTATTAGCTTGTACTCCCTCTTGGTTCTTAGTGAGGGGTGCGGTAAGTGGAAAGGACTGATTCTCATTTCCAATTGTCTACCAGGGAGTGACTCAATGGGCTTGCCTCTTTTGATTTCGTATAATTCGGCGTTTTCCTTGGCTCGTAGCGCTAGAGGTATAATCTGAGCTAGTAGCGCACTGGAAACAAGGGAAATGGTTTTATGGCCTTTGCAAATGCGAATGCTAAACATTCGTGTAAGCCTATTGAGCATTCGGCTTATGTATTTTTTATTTGTGGCTTCTGCCCAGCAGCTCGCAGCATACAAAATAGTTGGTTCAACTACAGCCTGGTAGATGGTTCTTACTATGTCCGAGTTGAGACCCCATTGCGCTCTTGCTGCTCTTGATACCATCTTGTAGAGTCGAACTGCTTTACTGCAAACATAATCTAAATGTGGCTTAAAGTTAAAGTTTTTGTCAATAATTAATCCTAAAATTTTGATTTGATCTATATATGTTAAGGTTACTCCATCCATTAGCAGTTTGGGACAATGGAATTTATGCTTTTTGGTAATTATTGTACTTTGAGTCTTATGTGGGGCAAATTTAAGCTTGTGTCTTTGCCCCCATTCTACGATTGTTTTAAGTGTATCATTAACATCCTTTTCAAGTTTTAGGCCATCTTTGTTCGAGGCTATTATTAAGATGTCGTCCGCAAAGGCTTGAACGTGAGCTCCCGAGTTTTCAGTTGCCTGTAATAGGGGATCAAGTTGGATATTCCACAGCATGGGACCGCAAGTTGATCCTTGAATACATCCTTTATTGGTTTTTATAGTGATCTTTTCGTTTGCGTAACTTAAATTTATTTCACGATCTGATAAGTAGCTAATTATGAGTCTTAACACCATAGGTTCAACCTGTTTGTTTTTAAGTTCAGTGATAATAGCAGGCCACCATGCATTATCGAATGCGCCCTCAATATCTAATGACACTAGTATGACTATTTCTTTCTTCTTAAGTCCATTCTTAATTAGTGTTATAGTATCATATAGCGCATCCTCCGTGCTTCTCTGTGGAGTGAATCCATATTGTCTCTGGTTCAATTTTTCGTCTTTTCCTAACTGCCACTGGATTCTATTCGTAAAAAGTTTCTCCAGTATTTTACCCAGTACTGGTAGTAAGCCAATGGGTCTGTATGCCTTTGGATGGGTATAATCTTCTTTACTGGGTTTTGGGATTACCTTAATAGTTGCATTTTTCCAATCTTTGGGGAAATATCCAAGTGCGAGGCACTTATTGTAGAGTAGTTCCAGCACTTCTGGGTCACTATTATAAGCTGTTTGGCATATATCGGATGTCAGGCCATCCTCACCCGGGGCTTTTTTAGGACTCATGTTGCTTAGTATTTGATCTATTTCAGTTCTAGAGAATGGTGTCTCAACTTCTAATGCTTTGTTTTCGAGTTGTGCTATAAGTTCATTTGTTTTTGTTCTTATTTCATCCTGTTCCTTAGTATCGGTGTTTGGATTATCTTTGGGGTAAAAGGTTTCAGCTAGAAGTGTCGCTGACCCTTTTTCTGAAAGGACTGCCCCATTTTGGTCTTTGAGCAGTTTGTCTCCCTCTACATTAGAACAGACCTTCAATATCCGATATGTGCGTTGCCACACGTTTTCTTTCTGCTCGTTCGTGCATAGTTCTTTCCAGCTTTTGGTTGTGGCATCTTCTATACTTTCTTTATATTGTTTTCGTGCCTCGAGATATTGTTCTATGACCCAGTTCTTTCTTGTAGGGTGTGCATTCCTTATTCTTCTTCGTAATCTGATCATGATCTCCTTTTTTTCTTTAATTTCGGTGTTCCACCATTTAGCAGCCTTTGGTAACTGTTTTCGTTCTATTGTCGGAATCGTCTCATCGCATGCCTTTGTTATGCATTCTGTATATGTTTTTACGAATTCATCAATCTCCTGTGTCGTCTTAATAACTCCTATTCTTTCTTTGGTTAGGCCGTTGTTGTCTAGTGCCCTTTTGAGTTCAACGTTGAAATGGCTCCAGTTTGCTTTCCTTGTGTTGTATTTCCTGGTGCTGTTGATTTTTGACTCAATGAGTGAAGTTGTCGTACTAAATTTGAAAAGAATTGGTTTATGGTTAGATAAAGTACAAAAGGATTCGTCAACTCTCCAATTCTCAACCTTATGCAAGAGTGATTTAGTACAGGCGGTAATGTCTATAATGCTGGAGCAGAGGGTGTCTCTTCTGTATGCACTAAAAGTAGGCTTTTTTCCCGTATTAAGTACCTCCAAGTTAACTTCAGCTAATGTTTCCATAACTTGTGTTCCTCTGTTGTCATCTGCTTTGCAGCCCCACCAGATGCTACTGGCATTCACATCGCCACCGATGATAATATCTTCTGTCTGCATTGCTTTCACAAAATTCTTAATCGTTGTTAAGTCCTCTTCAATTGCGCCTTTTTCATGCAAGTAGATGCTGATGAAGCCAATGTTAAGATTACCTATTTTTAGTACTATACCTACGATGTCTTCGGTTAGTATGCTTGGGTTAATGGTGAAGTCAATGTTAGGATCTAAGACAACTATTGCAGATCTCACTGGCTTATTGATGTCATTGCTAACTTTTTGGATTACACGGTATTGCGGGCCCACAGTTAAGTGTGCTTTTGCCCCAACATAAGGTTCCTGCATCAATATGATGGAAAAGCCTTGTGTGGTAGCGGCCCGTAAGCACTCAAGTGTTGCCGCGCGGCCTCGATCAAGGTTGTATTGTGCCACTTTAACAACTTTTTTGCTATCAAGATTACCTGGTGTTCCTGTTTCAATAGTTTGGTAAACCAAGTCTTAACAGTATGACACTGAGCTCCTTGATATATTGTCCCATTTTTGCCACTCTGGACATTCGGGGCTATATGCGGGATGGGTAGCATTTTCTTTACCCGATCTGTTGCAATTATTGCAGGATGGAGCCACGTTTCTGTTTGGGCATGTCCTTGTATCATGGCTTCCAGAGCAGTACCCGCAGATTAGGTCATTTGTGCAATCTTTCGCTCTATGATTGAATCTCAGGCACTTGTAGCACTGTATAAGAGGAGACTGATCAAAACAGGGGATTACCTGAAAACCTATACGCAATTTCTGGTTCTTTAGTCGAGTCCACATTTGCGGCGTGACTTCCAGAATCACGTTGATTAGGTCTCGTGTCCTGCCTTTGGTTCTGCGAAGAACTTTAGCGAATTTTTGTTCATCGTCTAAGTCTGTAATTAATCTTGAGTTTTGACTAAGAATTGCTTTTACTAGCTTATCGTCATTAAGCTCATTAGTAATACCTATTAGGCGTAACTGAGGATGTTTTACAGAAGTGGTTGAAACAGTCAGACTGTTGCATGTATCTCTAATCGCCTTTTTTAAGGTTTGCCTATCTAGTTGTGAATCACAGCTGATAATAACTCTTTGATTCTTTATTTTAGTTATTCTGTTCACGCCAACACCAAGTTTAACTGGGTCAACCTCTTTTTTAACCTGTTTCAGGATCTCGTCGCTCGTGGATCGCGGGTCTATAGATTCCAGGACCATTGCGTATCGAGGCGTTACCGTAGCTTCAGCGTATGTAAGTTTATGCGGTGAAGATGACTTTGTAACTGATGGTTGTGGCGGTGTATTGTTGTCATGGTCTTCCTTTTTGTTGTAGTCTGTATTCTGTCTATTACTAAAGACTTTTCTTAACTCTTCTATTTTATCCTTAATATCCGTTACGGCCAGCTCGGTACCTAGCCCTGAATTTCCTTGAAATACCGCATGTGCGGTGGTGCAATCCTTTAGCTCATTTATCTCTGCTAGTAAGGTTTTAACCATATGAGCTATCGGATGCAATGCCGCTTCTAGCTCTTTTCTTTGGTCTATTCCTGTTGGTGGGATGTTTTGAAGGGTCTGTATCATATCTTTGGTTTCAAGAATATGGTTTATTATTTCTCCAAAACGACAATCATCTGGGGCTCTTATTTCTGCTTGGACCGGCAGGTGTGGCGGTTCTTCAGCTTGAAGCTTAGAAAGCTCGTTGATTGACATGGTCAAACCTATAAGCTGGTTAGTCATATCGGCTATCTTTCCGTTGAGGTGTGTAAGATACTCAGTGCAGGTCTTCGTGCACGCAATCGAGCTAGTCCCAGCTATCGGTGGTTGTGCTTTGGCTGCTAGGCCTCGCACTTCTGCTTGAATTTTGTTAATGGTTTTGAGTGGTTCATCCATTTCGTAGTTCAGCCAGCTGCGGATTGCCTCAACACCACTAACCGAACTTTCCACTGCTTCGAATATCTCTTTAATCTTATTGTAATGCAGTGTTTGAATCTCTGCCAGTTGCTTATTGTGCGCTCTTTCTATTCTAACTAATTCCTTAGCTGCTCGACATTTTTCTTGTTCTAGGGCTAGCCGGTGTCGCGAGCGGGAGTCGGAAAGTGACAGCACCGTTTCATATAAGCCTTGAAGAGAGTCGTGCACCTCACTTTTGCACTCTCTCTTCATGTTGCCCGCTTTTTCTAGGGCTTCCTTGCCAGATTGCAGGAAGTCGTTGGCGCGTTGGGTAGCTAGGTCCATAGATATTCCCGCTCGTTTATAGGTGGGAGGCAGTATACTCGACCTTCTGCTGTTAGTACTATAGATGCTGTCTCCTTCGGACCAGTCGTCGTCGGTTTCCCGTGCCGGCTTACATTGCCCTAATAAGGCTAGCTCTTTTTCCAAGTCCATTGTCACCGAGCTAGCTTCTGTGACTTCTTCACGCGTTACTGGTTTAGGCTGCTTATCCTGATCGCCCTCTTCACCGGTACCCTTGCTTGATTGGGCAGAACTGGCTGTATCAGTGCACGGCTCGGTGACAATATAGTTCTTGCTAGCGAATGCTTCATCTGCAGTTTTTCCAGATGTAGCTGCATTCTGTAATAAGACCTTTTTACGCAGACCACTGGGAGTTGGACTCGCAGCTCTGCTTGTCTTAGAAGACCTTGTTTTAGCTGTGCCAGCGCCAGAGATGGTGGATTTGGTTGACATTTTGGCAGTTTTTCTTTATTTTTTTTTTGTCGGAGGTCGGGTAAATTGAGTAAGCTATAGATCTGTTAGATACCTTGCCTGATACCCAGTTATTTGAGCCCAAGCACGGGTGGTCTAGATTTTGTAGGTTCTGAGCAATTTACGGTTGAATTTTTCCAATATGGCCTGTTCAATAACTCTTTTCGTTGCCAAAGCGGTACCTATTAAGCAGTTAACTCGAGACTAGAATCAAACTGTGGTAAATAATATGGAGAGCGTATTTTTTGGACTAGTGGGCCTCCTAAATATTTTCGTCCACTGACCAAACTATCGCTTCACCCAAACCTTCCTGATTGAATTAAGTCCAAACACGACTTAATTCAATCAGGAAGGTTTGGAAACACGGTTAGGTTAGGTTAGGTTAGGTTAGGTTAGGTTAGGTTAGGTTAGGTTAGGTTAGGTTAGGTTAGGTTAGGTTAGGTTAGGTTAGGTTAGGTTAGGTTAGGTTAGGTTAGGTTAGGTTAGGTTAGGTTAGGTTAGGTTAGGTTAGGTTAGGTTAGGTTAGGTTAGGTTAGGTTAGGTTAGGTTAGGTTAGGTTAGGTTAGGTTAGGTTAGGTTAGGTTAGGTTAGGTTAGGTTAGGTTAGGTTAGGTTAGGTTAGGTTAGGTTAGGTTAGGTTAGGTTAGGTTAGGTTAGGTTAGGTTAGGTTAGGTTAGGTTAGGTTAGGTTAGGTTAGGTTAGGTTAGGTTAGGTTAGGTTAGGTTAGGTTAGGTTAGGTTAGGTTAGGTTAGGTTAGGTTAGGTTAGGTTAGGTTAGGTTAGGTTAGGTTAGGTTAGGTTAGGTTAGGTTAGGTTAGGTTAGGTTAGGTTAGGTTAGGTTAGGTTAGGTTAGGTTAGGTTAGGTTAGGTTAGGTTAGGTTAGGTTAGGTTAGGTTTTTTTTTTTTTTTTTTTTTTTAAATTAAATTGAGGTTCTCAGCGTATAATGCAATATGCTTTCGGGATACAATTTGCACTATACAGAGTGATTTTCTCTTTTGTGTTTATTAATTTGTGCTTTTCTTACTTTGTTTACTTTATGTTATATAGTTTTTTTTTTCTTTTTTTTTATCAGTCTTTATTAAATTTTTTAAGTGACTTTACGATTTTTTCTACGTGTCTTGTGAAACTTTCTATGCAAGATTCCTTTTGTATAACTTCAATTAGTTTGTATGGGCTTATATTAAGATTGCTGCAGTGGATCTCATGATCAATTCGGGTTTGACTAAATTTTGGACATTCTTTTATTAAATGATCAACCGTTTGTTGTGTATTACTATCACAAGGACATTTGTCATTTTCTGTTATTTTAAAACGGTATAGGTATTTTTTGTGGAAGCCATGATTGGATAAAACTTGCGTTACACTGAAAGACAATTTGAATTTTTCCAATACACTGACAAGAATTTCATACTTGGGACACCATGTTTTAAGATATTTGCAATTGTTTGGAGTGTTATAATAATTTTCAGCAACGGTCTTGAGTTCTATTTTGTGTTTTTGCTTTACATAAGAAATTGGGAAATTACAATAGTCCGGTGTTTTGTTCAAATTTGACGCTGATTTTGCTGCTGCATCTGCAAGCTCATTACCAAGAACTCCATTATGCGCTTTAATCCAAACAAACTTAATAGTTTTATTTAGTGTTTGAGCTTTGATTATATTATGGTGGATTTCTACGGTTAATGGGTTTGTACTCTCTGGGTTTTGGATTTCTTGTAAGCTTGATTTACTGTCGGAAAAAATTGTGAATTTATGTAGTTTACTGCTGAGTATCCAGTGTATTGCTTTTTGAATAGCATATATTTCAGCTTGAAAAATTGAGCACGTGCTATGTAGTTTGTATTTCCTTATTAATTTTTGACCTTCATGAGAAAACACAACATAAGCTGCCCCTACTCCATTTTCATTTTTGCTTCCATCTGTGAAGATACAGGATGAAGACGATGTTTGATTTAGCTCTACTTCTTGCTGACATGTTGCTTCAGTAAATTCTATTATTTTTCGTTTTGAAGGATGAAGTAGCTCCATAGGTTTGGAAGGTGATTCAAGCTCTATGTCTGTAGGTAAGTATTTTGATGTACGTTGTTGCTTAGTCTTTTCTAGATCTGCTACTGTATTAATTTTGTCTGGAAGGGGGTGTAGTTGTGCTAAGCTGATTGCAGTTGCCGTACTGATTGTACGGAAACCCCTTATGATTTTTATGGCTATTGTTCGTTGTAAGGAAAGAAGGCGCTTATTGACATATTTATATTTAAGGGCTGGGTTCCAAACACTTGCACCATAACACAATATAGGTTCTATTACATTTGAGTAGATGGTACGGACATTTTCTGGATTAATTCCCCAGGTCGGTTTTATATACTTTACTAGTTTATGTAGTAGATTAAGGGATTTGTTTATTATGTAGTCTGCATGTTTTATAAAATTTAATTTCTGATCGATGATAACTCCTAAGTATTTAATCTGTCGTGAAAAATTGATGTATTGGTTTTCCATTATTATTTTGCATTTTTTAGCTTTATTGGTGAACGCAATCATTTGCGTTTTATTCGGGTTGAATTTAAGCTTAATTGAACTACCCCACTCCAATATCTGTTTAAGTGCAGCCTGTGTTGTAGTTTCTAGAGTAGCGAGATTTTTTGCGTATGTAATTAGAAAGAGGTCATCCGCGAATGCTTGCAAATGGCATCCATCAGGTAGAGTTGACGTTAAAAGCTCATCGAGGATTAAATTCCAGAACATAGGACCACAAACTGATCCCTGAATACACCCTCGGTGCATTTGTTTGGTAGCCGAACTATCGGCGAAATCAAGTTTTACTTCGCGATCTCTTGTATAATGTTGGAGTAACATAAATATATTCCTAGGACATTGAATTGATTTTAATCTTTGGTAAAGAGCCGGCCACCATGCGCTATCAAACGCAGCTTGTATATCTAACGATACTGCTAGGACTTGCATATTGTTGGTTAGGTTAGGTTAGGTTAGGTTAGGTTAGGTTAGGTTAGGTTAGGTTAGGTTAGGTTAGGTTAGGTTAGGTTAGGTTAGGTTAGGTTAGGTTAGGTTAGGTTAGGTTAGGTTAGGTTAGGTTAGGTTAGGTTAGGTT
>JAUPFT010000002.1:20000-25000 GCA_036936625.1 Parnassius smintheus behrii | reverse complement strand
GCGTGGGCTTTAACCCAAAACATGTTGAGCGTTTTTCCTTTTTTATTAATGTTTGCGATATTTTTTCTAACTTCCACTGCTAGGGGATGGAGGGAAACGTCCTGTACAATTGTTTGGAGAGCAGACATCGAATCGCTGTAAATATTACAATTTGGTGCTGGGTCTTGAAGCGCATATACGCTTGCCTCGCGTATAGCCAGCAACTCTGCCTGGTAGACGGTGCAAAAATTTTCCAATTTCAGTTTTCGGGTACTCGTCCCCGCGGCGTCATTCCAAATGGATAACGCCGCGCCGACTTTCCCTTCTATTTTACTACCATCTGTGAAGATGTTAAGGGTCTTATTGTTACATTGGTTGATTTGTGCACCGTCCTCCAGGCATATAAACTTCAACCCGACCTGATCCGCGGGATGTGGTGTTTGTGAGTAATTTATTTTGCATTCCACCTCTCGATCACCCACTATTCGCTGGGAGAATCCTTTCTTTATCGTATAAAGCGAGGCCGCTTCCCGGACCCTCAAGTCTAGTGGAAGCAACCCAGCGAGCAGTAGGACCGAGTGTAGTGATGCTGTTCTGTAGGATTTAACTATTTTTTGCAGAAATCCCCGCTGCACCATGCCGAGCTGCTTTCTAATATTATTTTTATTGGTCGCTGTTACCCACGCGCCAGCCGCATACATCACTATTGGTTCCACCACTGCGATGTATGTGGTCCTGATTATCTCGGGGTTTAAGCCCCAATGGATCTTTGCGGCTCTCGACAGTTGACGATACAGGTTCTGTACCCTACAACACACATTCTTGATATGTGTGTTGAAGGCAAGCCTGCCGTCAACTGTGAGGCCGAGTATTTTTATTTCCTTGGAGAGCTCGATGCGCTCTCCGCCCATTTCCAGAAGTGGTGAGTCATATTTTAGCTTGTTGGTAATAATCATCGCTTTAGTTTTTTGTGGAGCAAACTTAAGTTTGTTTTTGATTCCCCACTTCTGGACTTGCGCGAGGGTCTCATTCGCCTGGTCCTGCACCTGCCTGGTTGAGTCCCCCGAGAATATCAGAACCACATCGTCTGCGAAAAGCTGGCAATGAATTCCTTGTTCGACCAACGATTTTAATAGTGGGTCCAACAGGAGGTTCCAAAATATTGGACCCCCTATCGAGCCCTGCACACACCCTTTGGTTGTCTTTTTATTCCATTGTGCCCCAGCATACCTGACGCTAACCGTTCTATCCTTAAGATAGCTATCAATAAGGCGCCTCAGGTTTACTGGGCACGCCGTTTCCGCGAGTCTACATTTTATTGCGGGCCACCATGCATTATCGAAGGCTCCCTCTATGTCTAATGATATGAGCAGGATAAGTTTTTTGTTCATTAGCTTAGTTCTTATTAACTGCATCATATCATAGAGGGAGTCTTCGGTACTGCGCTGCGGCATAAACCCGTATTGCTGTCGGCTTATTGTTGGCACAGTGTACCACTTTATTCTTCGAATTATTAATTTTTCAAAAATTTTCCCTAGTACAGGCAATAGCCCAATCGGCCTGTATGATTTCGGGTGTGTGTAATTATCCTTACCAGGCTTCCGCAGTACTATCACTGTGGCCTTCTTCCACCGGATGGGAAAGTATGCTAAACTAATACATTTATTTAACAGTGCCAAGAACAATGATGAGTCTAGAGTGATTACCACCCCACAAATGTCTGCAGTAAGTCCGTCGTCTCCTGGCGCCTTTTTTGGGTTAAAACTTGACACGGACCACATCAGCTCATTCTCAGTAAAGGGCGGGTCACATGGACTATCATGTGTCCCTTCGTTCACAGTCTTTGCAATTTGTCTTATTTGTGTGTGGTCCGTGTCGTCATCTTCGATCTTGTCCTCGGGATAAAAAGTCTCCGCCAGAATCCTAGCTGACCTTTCACCCTCTAAAACTTCTCCGTTACAGACCAGTGGAGTATCCTCCTGTCGCACCATTGTACGGCTTATCACCCTGTATATGCTGTCCCACATTGTTTCTCTGTCCTGTCTGCTGCAAAACTCTTTCCAGCTTGTGGTCTGGGCCTTTTTCACTTTCTGCTGGTACTCTTCTTTAGCTGTTTTATACTGCTCGACCACCCATTCTCGTCGAACCGGCGCCGCGTGAGCAATTCGACGCTTCAACCTGGAGACTTTCCTTTTAAGCTGTGTGAGCTCGTGGGTCCACCAGGGCAGTCCCATTTGTTTTTTATTATTTAATTTTGGTATGCTTTCTTCACATGCTTCAATTATTGTGTTAGTAAATAGTTCTATTTTATTTTCTAATTCTTGTGTAGTTTTAACTTTATCTATTTCTGCTTTATTTAATTGCTTTTTGTTCCAAATCTGGACGAGTTTCTCACGAAACTCGTTCCAGTTTGCTTTTCTAGTATTATATATCCTAGTTGTTCGTTTAATGTCAGTACCTAATGACTTTCCTAAATTTATATCAAATAGGACTGTCCTGTGGTCAGAGCTAGTTATTTCTTCTGAAAGTCTCCAGTTGTCTATCTTTCCAAGTAGGCTAGTCGAGCAGGTTGTGATATCCACACAACTGGTGAACCTCTTCCCACCTCTGTATGTATCAAAAGTAGGTTCAGCTCCTTTGTTTAAGATGTGAAGTTCTAGCTCGTCGAGTTTTGCAGCGACCTCTGTTCCCCTAGTGTCTGTCCTTCGGCTGCCCCACCAGGTGTTCCAGGCATTCACATCCCCACCGAGTATCACGTTTTTGGTGCGTAATCCCACCACGGCTGCTTCGATCATTTTCAGATGTGGTTCAATCGGCTTCTCTCCCTCCAGGTAGACGGACACCACCCCCACCTCCCATGCCCCTGTCCTCATCTTAGCGACTGCTATGTTCTCCGTCATCAGACAAGGGCATGGGGTCATGTCGATGGTGTCGTCAAACAGCGCAATAGCTGCCTTATTCACCTTTTCGGTGTCAGGGCGTCTGTCTTTTTGCGCTATTCTGGTTCCTGGGTAATTCTTCATTTGGCCTATGCTGCCGATATAGGGCTCCTGTATCATGGCGAAAGTTAGCTTTTTCTTGATTGCCTCTGTTATTATTTCGGCCGTGGCTAGCTCGCATCTCTGAAGATTCGCCTGTGCGACGTGATATCGGTGGTTTGTGGTACCCGGTTCCCTATTGAGCCTTGGGACAACTTTAGCAGTAAGCCACGGTGGACCTCGCTAGTATTTCCCACCTCTTCCTTACTGGACAGTCCCCACTAAATGCGTTATGCTCTCTTTTCTCCAGCTTTGCCTTATTACAATTTTTGCAGTCTGGGGTTCCTCCGGTAAGCCAGTTATCGCATTCAGTTTTCAGATGTGGGCCTCCACAATGGCTACAGACATCAGTGGTTTCATTACAGATACGTTTACTGTGTCCGTAGCCCAAGCATCTCGAGCATTGGACCAAGGGCGATTGATCCATCACCCTTACCCGCTGAAGGTCCACGTGGATTATTCCTGCCTGTGTTAAGCGGCTCCATATTTGGGGTGAGACTCTTAAAACAATGTGGGATGTTAGTGGGTTCCTGGTTCTTTTCCTATATTTTACTTCCATTCTACATTCTTTTTCTGGAATATCTTGGAGGAGATGCTTGTTCTGAATCTGTATGGCCTTTTGTATGTCCGCATCCGTGTTGTACTGCAATACGTCCATCAGGATTATAAGCGGATCCTTGTTTTTAATGTCGTCAACATTAAGGTCTTTCCCTGCCATCTTTAGTCTTTCCTTAACTCTATTGATCTCTATCTCTGTTCGGCATCCTACTATTATCTTCCTGTCCCTAGCTTTTCTAATCTTGTCTATTTTTAGACCTTCTTCTTTAGCATTCATAACTTTCCTTATTTTGTCCATAACTTGGTCTCCTGTCTCTATTTCATCACTCGATGTAATCATCACCGAGTGCATGGCCGTGTTTTCTGGAGGCGAGACCCTTTGTGGGCCAGCCACTATACTGGCGTATGTTGCTCTATCCTCTTTACTTTCTTGCTTTTTGATTTCTTCCCTTAGTTTTTCCATTTCTTTTTTGCTTTCTTCTAGAAGTTTTCCGTGCTCCTCCAATTTCTTTATTATATTTTGATCTTCTTCTTTCCTTTTCCTTCTTTCATCATCCAATCTTTCCTCTTTCTTTCCTTGGTCTCTCAATTTTTCTTCATTTTCTGTGCTCTTGCCTTTTTCTGTCTCTTTTACCAGTTGGTAAAGCCTCTCTATGGCCTGAGTGACTTCTACTTTAATGTCAGTCCTTAGGTTTCGAGAGTTGTTGAGGTGTAGTTTGGCTTTATGGAGACAGGCTCGAGCCTCTGTTAGGCGATCCACATATTTATTGGTCTCCACTTTTGGTGAGCTTTCTACAACCTCAACAACTGCTTTGCGGGCTGTTCCTTTTGCTTCCTGGGTTAGGGCAATTTTCTGTTTTGTCCGAGCCAATGGAGCTACCTTTTTTGGAGATGTCTGTTTTGCCGCTAGCGTATCTACTTGTCCTGTTTCCCATTCTCCAATGCTCTTTCTTACATTAGGGACCTGTATCGTTTGTTCCTTATTAGTAGAAGGCCCAGCCTTCTCTGTCACGTTCGGGGAGCTCTGAAGACTCGTGTTCTTGGCACTATCCTCAGTACTTTTAGTTGGAGTACGAAAACCGAACATTTTGCCAGGGGAAAGCGTCTTGGGTCTCAACAATCAACAAAATAATAATTTAATGAATAATAGAATTATTGTCAACAAAATAAAAGGATTATTTAAGGTTTGTAAAAGTTATAAATATTTTTCTTTAAAATGACGAGGTTGCAGTTATTTAAAGTTTACTTAATTCAAAAGAACCACAAACACCTCGTCCCGTTCCTTAAAACTATAAAAATATAAACAAAACAAAAAGACAAGAAAAAAAAAAAAAAAAAAATTTTTTGCTCTATGTAGAGTCGTGACTCTACCTATTAGAATTTTGTCACTCTTTATACTCACAATACATACATTTGTAATATAGT
>JAUPFT010000002.1:0-15000 GCA_036936625.1 Parnassius smintheus behrii | reverse complement strand
GTTACTGTTTTTGGTTCGTGTAGGTGTTTTTGTGCTGATATATTTGTGTATATTCAATATACGTTCTGTATATCAGTTGTGATCGTTTTTATGTATTACATGTTTGCGTGTGTCGTGTTTGTGTTTGTGTGTTCTTTTGTGTTTATGTGTGCGTGTCGTGTAATAACCTGCTTGTGAGTTATGCATAGGCCGTGCTTGTACGGGCCAAGTAGTCCCATTTTTTCCGTACTGGGCAGTCGGCACTGAACGCGTTATGGTCGGTCCTCGGCAACCCAGAGTGTGAGCAGTTGCAGCACTGCGGTTCATTTCCCGCTGTAAAATCTGCGCATTTCTCGCGCAGATGCGGTCCTCCACAGTGACTACATCTGTCCACACTCTCGGTGCAAAATTTCCGACCATGTCCGAATGCAAGACACTTCGTGCATTGGATGAGCGGTGACTGGTCCTCGACTCTGACCCTTTGAAGGTCCAGATAGAGGGCTCCAGCCTCCGTCATCCTCTGCCATACGTTGGGCTTTACCTGCAGAATGATGTGTACTGTTCTGGGATTTCTTGTACGCTTTTTATATTTTATCACCATTTCCGTTTCCCCTTCAGGTAGGCCCACAAAGATGTCTTTGTTCTGAGCGTGGAGCGCCTTGATTATTTCCTCATCTTCGCTGTCCACAAACACGTCTTTCAAGACAACTAGAGGGTTTTTATTTTTCATGGGCGCTACTATCAGTCCCTCTCCGCGACTCTCTATCATTTCCTGTACTTTCTTCCTTTCCTCCTCAGTGTCGCAGCCTAATATAACCGTTTGGTTCTTGGCCTTTCTTACTCTATTAATTTTGAGGCCAGTGCCTCTGGCATCGACCGCCCTTTTCACCCTGGCGAGCACCTCGTCAGCAGTCTCAAGACCACTTTCGAAGGTGACCGCCATCGAGTGTAGTGCAGGGCGGTGGACAGGTTTGGCTGCTGCGACACTGGCGTATGATCTAGGTACTGGGGCTATATTTCGTTCACATGCCAGTCCTTTTGCGACTTCCATTAGTTCCTGTTTGGTTGCTACGACATCATCGGCAATACCACCGACAAGATCTTTGAGGAGAGCGTGCGTTCGACCTTCAACCTCCTCGGTCGTTTGGTCTATAGCAGCTCTGGTTTCGTCGATCTTGTCGATGATCTTATCGATTACGTCGGAGCCTCGGTCATCGTTACCATTATGGAGCCCTACTATGTCCGTTTTCAGACTCTGTTCAATATCATTCAACCGCTCGGTCAATGTTTCTTCCACCTCTCTCAGTTTTTTCAGGATAACATCCTGCCCATCGGAACACGAGGTCTTTGTTGGTGTCCTTGTTTTTGGGACCTCTGCTTCGAGACTTTTCAGACGCCTACTGAGCTCGTAGATATTTCGTATGCCCTTATCTGATTGCACCTCCAGGAACTGTTTAATGTCTCTCCTCATTTGAGGGTACTCATGAACTTTCGAGGGTATGTCCTCGAAGGTTTTCATTATCTCCTGGAGGAGCTGCTCACTCGGTAGTGCAGCGTAGTTGTTTTGCTGCTTTTTATATAGGTCCATGTTATCGAGTGACCTTCTTTTGGCGTCTGGTCTTTTGATAAAAGTCCTAGCAGGGTCCTGCGCTGCTGCGGTTGTGGTAGCAGGACTAGGAGTGGTGGGCTTTTTAGCAGCGCCAGAGGTCACGGGTGTGCGGTACATGTTAATTATGTGAGTATGTATGAGTGCGGTGTGTAGTGTTGGTTATTGTAGGTGGATCGGGGAAAGTTGTCCCTTTATAAAATGTTTGTTAGACCCTGTAAAGGGGGGTCTGTGTCAAGTATAAAATAAAAACTAACCTATCCTATATATATATATATATGTTAATAAAACTAGCTACTAAAAATCTTATTTTAATGAGGGAGAGTCCAGCTCTTTTAAGTTATTTTTTTTTTTAAGTTATTTTTAGCCTTTACTGATGTAAAGAGGCTTGAGCTAGGGCTTATAAGCCTTCAGGACCCGATTACCGTCAAAATTTAAAAGTCCAAAAAATATAAAATAAAAATAAAAAATTTAGAAAAAAAAAAAAAAAAAAATTTTTTTTTTTTTTTTTTTTTGACTCTACCTAGAGTCGATCTAAGTGATTACAAGGATAGGTCTCTTCGAGCCCTCTCGTTTGAACCCAAACACGACTGTCCCAGTCTAAGGGGTCCCGCAGGAACCGCAGTCCGAATTTCTGGTCGCCGATCCAAGATGGCCACCAGAATCCGGTTACAAGCGGTTTCTCCGTGACCACCCGTCCAAAACCTGTCGTGCTTGGGGTCTTCCGACTGGGCTCGACGAGCTCTATAACTTGATGAAGTTTTACACTGAAAATTTTTCAGTTCCTGAAAACTCCTGAAGGGTAACTAGCGGAGTAGAAGAGGTGCTGCCTTTGTCCCCAGAGAAAACTAGAGCCCTCTACGACCTTCGGTTCGGATATTATCGGCGTCTGAAGTTTGGTTTGACAGTTCAAGAACTGTCAGAATCAATCTTCGACCCCGGACAATTTTCCTTCCAGTGGTCGTAGAAAGCCCGTGTTTGGGCCCAATTGGCTTGTCCTGACTCGCTCTATCGTTTCAACTGCCCTTCAGGATCTGAAACCCTTTGGCACCAAAACGCTTGAAAAGTAGTGAGGCGGATGTGGATCGTCACCCTTAACTCCACTAAGAAAACCGCAACTCGCTACGACTCCTAGATCGTTAGTTATATCGATTTTAATTTTTTCAAAATGGCCGCCAATTCAGACCACTATACGTTATTTCAGGCGGCTTTCAACCGATTTGGGCCGTGTTTGGGCTTAATTGAAAGGTCTCGGTGTCAGGGTGACAGCTAAATAAGTATTTTGCCGTTTTAAGCCCCCTTTGAATTAATTTTTAACAAAAATTATTAAATTTTTTACAAAATTTTGATTTTAATGGCCAATTTTTATTTAAAAATTTTACAAAAATTTATGTATAATACAAGAGGTATTCTCAATTTATATATATATATTTATACCTAGAAACACGTTATAATAAGGTAGCACGTGGTCAACAAATTAATTTAAAAAATCCTAATTAAAAAACTACTTACATTAAAAATCTGAAAAATTTTATGTAGCTTTCTTATATTAACCTAAACACTATTTAAGTATAAAATCTAGGGGTCTTCGCTTTAGATTTTAAGATATAAAATTTTGAAAATTTCACAAAATTTAAAAGTTCAATTATTCTGCAGCCACTTAACTTATTGAAATTCCGAAAGTTGCTCCCGGCTCCCCTCCACGCTGGCTACCAGAATGCGACTTCAAAAGTAGTCGCACGATTCTCCTTCTCGAAACACGTGCCCACGTGGTACTTGTTTTTTTGCCTTTTTCTCCGAGACTATGGCTCAGAAAATATCCAAATTTTTAACACATGTAGAGGCCGTGTCAGGGTTCAAGGCCACACTTTAAAAAAGTAGGGTTACAGCACTTAAACACTCAGCGTTTCACTTTGAAATTTTGAAATTTCCAAAATTTCACTTTTTTCACTGTAACTTTTTCACTTTTACTCCGATTTAAAAACAATTTGCACGACTAGAAGCCGCAAGTTAAGCCGCGTCTTTTGGTGTATAACACACAAAAATCGGACGTAAAAAACCTACTTAAACGAATTTTTAAGCGCGGAGCAACTCAGAAACGTGGCGTTCGGGACGGCAGTTGACACCGGACTCGGGTTAGGTTAGGTTAGGTTAGGTTAGGTTAGGTTAGGTTAGGTTAGGTTAGGTTAGGTTAGGTTAGGTTAGGTTAGGTTAGGTTAGGTTAGGTTAGGTTAGGTTAGGTTAGGTTAGGTTAGGTTAGGTTAGGTTAGGTTAGGTTAGGTTAGGTTAGGTTAGGTTAGGTTAGGTTAGGTTAGGTTAGGTTAGGTTAGGTTAGGTTAGGTTAGGTTAGGTTAGGTTAGGTTAGGTTAGGTTAGGTTAGGTTAGGTTAGGTTAGGTTAGGTTAGGTTAGGTTAGGTTAGGTTAGGTTAGGTTAGGTTAGGTTAGGTTAGGTTAGGTTAGGTTAGGTTAGGTTAGGTTAGGTTAGGTTAGGTTAGGTTAGGTTAGGTTAGGTTAGGTTAGGTTAGGTTAGGTTAGGTTAGGTTAGGTTAGGTTAGGTTAGGTTAGGTTAGGTTAGGTTAGGTTAGGTTAGGTTAGGTTAGGTTAGGTTAGGTTAGGTTAGGTTAGGTTAGGTTAGGTTAGGTTAGGTTAGGTTAGGTTAGGTTAGGTTAGGTTAGGTTAGGTTAGGTTAGGTTAGGTTAGGTTAGGTTAGGTTAGGTTAGGTTAGGTTAGGTTAGGTTAGGTTAGGTTAGGTTAGGTTAGGTTAGGTTAGGTTAGGTTAGGTTAGGTTAGGTTAGGTTAGGTTAGGTTAGGTTAGGTTAGGTTAGGTTAGGTTAGGTTAGGTTAGGTTAGGTTAGGTTAGGTTAGGTTAGGTTAGGTTAGGTTAGGTTAGGTTAGGTTAGGTTAGGTTAGGTTAGGTTAGGTTAGGTTAGGTTAGGTTAGGTTAGGTTAGGTTAGGTTAGGTTAGGTTAGGTTAGGTTAGGTTAGGTTAGGTTAGGTTAGGTTAGGTTAGGTTAGGTTAGGTTAGGTTAGGTTAGGTTAGGTTAGGTTAGGTTAGGTTAGGTTAGGTTAGGTTAGGTTAGGTTAGGTTAGGTTAGGTTAGGTTAGGTTAGGTTAGGTTAGGTTAGGTTAGGTTAGGTTAGGTTAGGTTAGGTTAGGTTAGGTTAGGTTAGGTTAGGTTAGGTTAGGTTAGGTTAGGTTAGGTTAGGTTAGGTTAGGTTAGGTTAGGTTAGGTTAGGTTAGGTTAGGTTAGGTTAGGTTAGGTTAGGTTAGGTTAGGTTAGGTTAGGTTAGGTTAGGTTAGGTTAGGTTAGGTTAGGTTAGGTTAGGTTAGGTTAGGTTAGGTTAGGTTAGGTTAGGTTAGGTTAGGTTAGGTTAGGTTAGGTTAGGTTAGGTTAGGTTAGGTTAGGTTAGGTTAGGTTAGGTTAGGTTAGGTTAGGTTAGGTTAGGTTAGGTTAGGTTAGGTTAGGTTAGGTTAGGTTAGGTTAGGTTAGGTTAGGTTAGGTTAGGTTAGGTTAGGTTAGGTTAGGTTAGGTTAGGTTAGGTTAGGTTAGGTTAGGTTAGGTTAGGTTAGGTTAGGTTAGGTTAGGTTAGGTTAGGTTAGGTTAGGTTAGGTTAGGTTAGGTTAGGTTAGGTTAGGTTAGGTTAGGTTAGGTTAGGTTAGGTTAGGTTAGGTTAGGTTAGGTTAGGTTAGGTTAGGTTAGGTTAGGTTAGGTTAGGTTAGGTTAGGTTAGGTTAGGTTAGGTTAGGTTAGGTTAGGTTAGGTTAGGTTAGGTTAGGTTAGGTTAGGTTAGGTTAGGTTAGGTTAGGTTAGGTTAGGTTAGGTTAGGTTAGGTTAGGTTAGGTTAGGTTAGGTTAGGTTAGGTTAGGTTAGGTTAGGTTAGGTTAGGTTAGGTTAGGTTAGGTTAGGTTAGGTTAGGTTAGGTTAGGTTAGGTTAGGTTAGGTTAGGTTAGGTTAGGTTAGGTTAGGTTAGGTTAGGTTAGGTTAGGTTAGGTTAGGTTAGGTTAGGTTAGGTTAGGTTAGGTTAGGTTAGGTTAGGTTAGGTTAGGTTAGGTTAGGTTAGGTTAGGTTAGGTTAGGTTAGGTTAGGTTAGGTTAGGTTAGGTTAGGTTAGGTTAGGTTAGGTTAGGTTAGGTTAGGTTAGGTTAGGTTAGGTTAGGTTAGGTTAGGTTAGGTTAGGTTAGGTTAGGTTAGGTTAGGTTAGGTTAGGTTAGGTTAGGTTAGGTTAGGTTAGGTTAGGTTAGGTTAGGTTAGGTTAGGTTAGGTTAGGTTAGGTTAGGTTAGGTTAGGTTAGGTTAGGTTAGGTTAGGTTAGGTTAGGTTAGGTTAGGTTAGGTTAGGTTAGGTTAGGTTAGGTTAGGTTAGGTTAGGTTAGGTTAGGTTAGGTTAGGTTAGGTTAGGTTAGGTTAGGTTAGGTTAGGTTAGGTTAGGTTAGGTTAGGTTAGGTTAGGTTAGGTTAGGTTAGGTTAGGTTAGGTTAGGTTAGGTTAGGTTAGGTTAGGTTAGGTTAGGTTAGGTTAGGTTAGGTTAGGTTAGGTTAGGTTAGGTTAGGTTAGGTTAGGTTAGGTTAGGTTAGGTTAGGTTAGGTTAGGTTAGGTTAGGTTAGGTTAGGTTAGGTTAGGTTAGGTTAGGTTAGGTTAGGTTAGGTTAGGTTAGGTTAGGTTAGGTTAGGTTAGGTTAGGTTAGGTTAGGTTAGGTTAGGTTAGGTTAGGTTAGGTTAGGTTAGGTTAGGTTAGGTTAGGTTAGGTTAGGTTAGGTTAGGTTAGGTTAGGTTAGGTTAGGTTAGGTTAGGTTAGGTTAGGTTAGGTTAGGTTAGGTTAGGTTAGGTTAGGTTAGGTTAGGTTAGGTTAGGTTAGGTTAGGTTAGGTTAGGTTAGGTTAGGTTAGGTTAGGTTAGGTTAGGTTAGGTTAGGTTAGGTTAGGTTAGGTTAGGTTAGGTTAGGTTAGGTTAGGTTAGGTTAGGTTAGGTTAGGTTAGGTTAGGTTAGGTTAGGTTAGGTTAGGTTAGGTTAGGTTAGGTTAGGTTAGGTTAGGTTAGGTTAGGTTAGGTTAGGTTAGGTTAGGTTAGGTTAGGTTAGGTTAGGTTAGGTTAGGTTAGGTTAGGTTAGGTTAGGTTAGGTTAGGTTAGGTTAGGTTAGGTTAGGTTAGGTTAGGTTAGGTTAGGTTAGGTTAGGTTAGGTTAGGTTAGGTTAGGTTAGGTTAGGTTAGGTTAGGTTAGGTTAGGTTAGGTTAGGTTAGGTTAGGTTAGGTTAGGTTAGGTTAGGTTAGGTTAGGTTAGGTTAGGTTAGGTTAGGTTAGGTTAGGTTAGGTTAGGTTAGGTTAGGTTAGGTTAGGTTAGGTTAGGTTAGGTTAGGTTAGGTTAGGTTAGGTTAGGTTAGGTTAGGTTAGGTTAGGTTAGGTTAGGTTAGGTTAGGTTAGGTTAGGTTAGGTTAGGTTAGGTTAGGTTAGGTTAGGTTAGGTTAGGTTAGGTTAGGTTAGGTTAGGTTAGGTTAGGTTAGGTTAGGTTAGGTTAGGTTAGGTTAGGTTAGGTTAGGTTAGGTTAGGTTAGGTTAGGTTAGGTTAGGTTAGGTTAGGTTAGGTTAGGTTAGGTTAGGTTAGGTTAGGTTAGGTTAGGTTAGGTTAGGTTAGGTTAGGTTAGGTTAGGTTAGGTTAGGTTAGGTTAGGTTAGGTTAGGTTAGGTTAGGTTAGGTTAGGTTAGGTTAGGTTAGGTTAGGTTAGGTTAGGTTAGGTTAGGTTAGGTTAGGTTAGGTTAGGTTAGGTTAGGTTAGGTTAGGTTAGGTTAGGTTAGGTTAGGTTAGGTTAGGTTAGGTTAGGTTAGGTTAGGTTAGGTTAGGTTAGGTTAGGTTAGGTTAGGTTAGGTTAGGTTAGGTTAGGTTAGGTTAGGTTAGGTTAGGTTAGGTTAGGTTAGGTTAGGTTAGGTTAGGTTAGGTTAGGTTAGGTTAGGTTAGGTTAGGTTAGGTTAGGTTAGGTTAGGTTAGGTTAGGTTAGGTTAGGTTAGGTTAGGTTAGGTTAGGTTAGGTTAGGTTAGGTTAGGTTAGGTTAGGTTAGGTTAGGTTAGGTTAGGTTAGGTTAGGTTAGGTTAGGTTAGGTTAGGTTAGGTTAGGTTAGGTTAGGTTAGGTTAGGTTAGGTTAGGTTAGGTTAGGTTAGGTTAGGTTAGGTTAGGTTAGGTTAGGTTAGGTTAGGTTAGGTTAGGTTAGGTTAGGTTAGGTTAGGTTAGGTTAGGTTAGGTTAGGTTAGGTTAGGTTAGGTTAGGTTAGGTTAGGTTAGGTTAGGTTAGGTTAGGTTAGGTTAGGTTAGGTTAGGTTAGGTTAGGTTAGGTTAGGTTAGGTTAGGTTAGGTTAGGTTAGGTTAGGTTAGGTTAGGTTAGGTTAGGTTAGGTTAGGTTAGGTTAGGTTAGGTTAGGTTAGGTTAGGTTAGGTTAGGTTAGGTTAGGTTAGGTTAGGTTAGGTTAGGTTAGGTTAGGTTAGGTTAGGTTAGGTTAGGTTAGGTTAGGTTAGGTTAGGTTAGGTTAGGTTAGGTTAGGTTAGGTTAGGTTAGGTTAGGTTAGGTTAGGTTAGGTTAGGTTAGGTTAGGTTAGGTTAGGTTAGGTTAGGTTAGGTTAGGTTAGGTTAGGTTAGGTTAGGTTAGGTTAGGTTAGGTTAGGTTAGGTTAGGTTAGGTTAGGTTAGGTTAGGTTAGGTTAGGTTAGGTTAGGTTAGGTTAGGTTAGGTTAGGTTAGGTTAGGTTAGGTTAGGTTAGGTTAGGTTAGGTTAGGTTAGGTTAGGTTAGGTTAGGTTAGGTTAGGTTAGGTTAGGTTAGGTTAGGTTAGGTTAGGTTAGGTTAGGTTAGGTTAGGTTAGGTTAGGTTAGGTTAGGTTAGGTTAGGTTAGGTTAGGTTAGGTTAGGTTAGGTTAGGTTAGGTTAGGTTAGGTTAGGTTAGGTTAGGTTAGGTTAGGTTAGGTTAGGTTAGGTTAGGTTAGGTTAGGTTAGGTTAGGTTAGGTTAGGTTAGGTTAGGTTAGGTTAGGTTAGGTTAGGTTAGGTTAGGTTAGGTTAGGTTAGGTTAGGTTAGGTTAGGTTAGGTTAGGTTAGGTTAGGTTAGGTTAGGTTAGGTTAGGTTAGGTTAGGTTAGGTTAGGTTAGGTTAGGTTAGGTTAGGTTAGGTTAGGTTAGGTTAGGTTAGGTTAGGTTAGGTTAGGTTAGGTTAGGTTAGGTTAGGTTAGGTTAGGTTAGGTTAGGTTAGGTTAGGTTAGGTTAGGTTAGGTTAGGTTAGGTTAGGTTAGGTTAGGTTAGGTTAGGTTAGGTTAGGTTAGGTTAGGTTAGGTTAGGTTAGGTTAGGTTAGGTTAGGTTAGGTTAGGTTAGGTTAGGTTAGGTTAGGTTAGGTTAGGTTAGGTTAGGTTAGGTTAGGTTAGGTTAGGTTAGGTTAGGTTAGGTTAGGTTAGGTTAGGTTAGGTTAGGTTAGGTTAGGTTAGGTTAGGTTAGGTTAGGTTAGGTTAGGTTAGGTTAGGTTAGGTTAGGTTAGGTTAGGTTAGGTTAGGTTAGGTTAGGTTAGGTTAGGTTAGGTTAGGTTAGGTTAGGTTAGGTTAGGTTAGGTTAGGTTAGGTTAGGTTAGGTTAGGTTAGGTTAGGTTAGGTTAGGTTAGGTTAGGTTAGGTTAGGTTAGGTTAGGTTAGGTTAGGTTAGGTTAGGTTAGGTTAGGTTAGGTTAGGTTAGGTTAGGTTAGGTTAGGTTAGGTTAGGTTAGGTTAGGTTAGGTTAGGTTAGGTTAGGTTAGGTTAGGTTAGGTTAGGTTAGGTTAGGTTAGGTTAGGTTAGGTTAGGTTAGGTTAGGTTAGGTTAGGTTAGGTTAGGTTAGGTTAGGTTAGGTTAGGTTAGGTTAGGTTAGGTTAGGTTAGGTTAGGTTAGGTTAGGTTAGGTTAGGTTAGGTTAGGTTAGGTTAGGTTAGGTTAGGTTAGGTTAGGTTAGGTTAGGTTAGGTTAGGTTAGGTTAGGTTAGGTTAGGTTAGGTTAGGTTAGGTTAGGTTAGGTTAGGTTAGGTTAGGTTAGGTTAGGTTAGGTTAGGTTAGGTTAGGTTAGGTTAGGTTAGGTTAGGTTAGGTTAGGTTAGGTTAGGTTAGGTTAGGTTAGGTTAGGTTAGGTTAGGTTAGGTTAGGTTAGGTTAGGTTAGGTTAGGTTAGGTTAGGTTAGGTTAGGTTAGGTTAGGTTAGGTTAGGTTAGGTTAGGTTAGGTTAGGTTAGGTTAGGTTAGGTTAGGTTAGGTTAGGTTAGGTTAGGTTAGGTTAGGTTAGGTTAGGTTAGGTTAGGTTAGGTTAGGTTAGGTTAGGTTAGGTTAGGTTAGGTTAGGTTAGGTTAGGTTAGGTTAGGTTAGGTTAGGTTAGGTTAGGTTAGGTTAGGTTAGGTTAGGTTAGGTTAGGTTAGGTTAGGTTAGGTTAGGTTAGGTTAGGTTAGGTTAGGTTAGGTTAGGTTAGGTTAGGTTAGGTTAGGTTAGGTTAGGTTAGGTTAGGTTAGGTTAGGTTAGGTTAGGTTAGGTTAGGTTAGGTTAGGTTAGGTTAGGTTAGGTTAGGTTAGGTTAGGTTAGGTTAGGTTAGGTTAGGTTAGGTTAGGTTAGGTTAGGTTAGGTTAGGTTAGGTTAGGTTAGGTTAGGTTAGGTTAGGTTAGGTTAGGTTAGGTTAGGTTAGGTTAGGTTAGGTTAGGTTAGGTTAGGTTAGGTTAGGTTAGGTTAGGTTAGGTTAGGTTAGGTTAGGTTAGGTTAGGTTAGGTTAGGTTAGGTTAGGTTAGGTTAGGTTAGGTTAGGTTAGGTTAGGTTAGGTTAGGTTAGGTTAGGTTAGGTTAGGTTAGGTTAGGTTAGGTTAGGTTAGGTTAGGTTAGGTTAGGTTAGGTTAGGTTAGGTTAGGTTAGGTTAGGTTAGGTTAGGTTAGGTTAGGTTAGGTTAGGTTAGGTTAGGTTAGGTTAGGTTAGGTTAGGTTAGGTTAGGTTAGGTTAGGTTAGGTTAGGTTAGGTTAGGTTAGGTTAGGTTAGGTTAGGTTAGGTTAGGTTAGGTTAGGTTAGGTTAGGTTAGGTTAGGTTAGGTTAGGTTAGGTTAGGTTAGGTTAGGTTAGGTTAGGTTAGGTTAGGTTAGGTTAGGTTAGGTTAGGTTAGGTTAGGTTAGGTTAGGTTAGGTTAGGTTAGGTTAGGTTAGGTTAGGTTAGGTTAGGTTAGGTTAGGTTAGGTTAGGTTAGGTTAGGTTAGGTTAGGTTAGGTTAGGTTAGGTTAGGTTAGGTTAGGTTAGGTTAGGTTAGGTTAGGTTAGGTTAGGTTAGGTTAGGTTAGGTTAGGTTAGGTTAGGTTAGGTTAGGTTAGGTTAGGTTAGGTTAGGTTAGGTTAGGTTAGGTTAGGTTAGGTTAGGTTAGGTTAGGTTAGGTTAGGTTAGGTTAGGTTAGGTTAGGTTAGGTTAGGTTAGGTTAGGTTAGGTTAGGTTAGGTTAGGTTAGGTTAGGTTAGGTTAGGTTAGGTTAGGTTAGGTTAGGTTAGGTTAGGTTAGGTTAGGTTAGGTTAGGTTAGGTTAGGTTAGGTTAGGTTAGGTTAGGTTAGGTTAGGTTAGGTTAGGTTAGGTTAGGTTAGGTTAGGTTAGGTTAGGTTAGGTTAGGTTAGGTTAGGTTAGGTTAGGTTAGGTTAGGTTAGGTTAGGTTAGGTTAGGTTAGGTTAGGTTAGGTTAGGTTAGGTTAGGTTAGGTTAGGTTAGGTTAGGTTAGGTTAGGTTAGGTTAGGTTAGGTTAGGTTAGGTTAGGTTAGGTTAGGTTAGGTTAGGTTAGGTTAGGTTAGGTTAGGTTAGGTTAGGTTAGGTTAGGTTAGGTTAGGTTAGGTTAGGTTAGGTTAGGTTAGGTTAGGTTAGGTTAGGTTAGGTTAGGTTAGGTTAGGTTAGGTTAGGTTAGGTTAGGTTAGGTTAGGTTAGGTTAGGTTAGGTTAGGTTAGGTTAGGTTAGGTTAGGTTAGGTTAGGTTAGGTTAGGTTAGGTTAGGTTAGGTTAGGTTAGGTTAGGTTAGGTTAGGTTAGGTTAGGTTAGGTTAGGTTAGGTTAGGTTAGGTTAGGTTAGGTTAGGTTAGGTTAGGTTAGGTTAGGTTAGGTTAGGTTAGGTTAGGTTAGGTTAGGTTAGGTTAGGTTAGGTTAGGTTAGGTTAGGTTAGGTTAGGTTAGGTTAGGTTAGGTTAGGTTAGGTTAGGTTAGGTTAGGTTAGGTTAGGTTAGGTTAGGTTAGGTTAGGTTAGGTTAGGTTAGGTTAGGTTAGGTTAGGTTAGGTTAGGTTAGGTTAGGTTAGGTTAGGTTAGGTTAGGTTAGGTTAGGTTAGGTTAGGTTAGGTTAGGTTAGGTTAGGTTAGGTTAGGTTAGGTTAGGTTAGGTTAGGTTAGGTTAGGTTAGGTTAGGTTAGGTTAGGTTAGGTTAGGTTAGGTTAGGTTAGGTTAGGTTAGGTTAGGTTAGGTTAGGTTAGGTTAGGTTAGGTTAGGTTAGGTTAGGTTAGGTTAGGTTAGGTTAGGTTAGGTTAGGTTAGGTTAGGTTAGGTTAGGTTAGGTTAGGTTAGGTTAGGTTAGGTTAGGTTAGGTTAGGTTAGGTTAGGTTAGGTTAGGTTAGGTTAGGTTAGGTTAGGTTAGGTTAGGTTAGGTTAGGTTAGGTTAGGTTAGGTTAGGTTAGGTTAGGTTAGGTTAGGTTAGGTTAGGTTAGGTTAGGTTAGGTTAGGTTAGGTTAGGTTAGGTTAGGTTAGGTTAGGTTAGGTTAGGTTAGGTTAGGTTAGGTTAGGTTAGGTTAGGTTAGGTTAGGTTAGGTTAGGTTAGGTTAGGTTAGGTTAGGTTAGGTTAGGTTAGGTTAGGTTAGGTTAGGTTAGGTTAGGTTAGGTTAGGTTAGGTTAGGTTAGGTTAGGTTAGGTTAGGTTAGGTTAGGTTAGGTTAGGTTAGGTTAGGTTAGGTTAGGTTAGGTTAGGTTAGGTTAGGTTAGGTTAGGTTAGGTTAGGTTAGGTTAGGTTAGGTTAGGTTAGGTTAGGTTAGGTTAGGTTAGGTTAGGTTAGGTTAGGTTAGGTTAGGTTAGGTTAGGTTAGGTTAGGTTAGGTTAGGTTAGGTTAGGTTAGGTTAGGTTAGGTTAGGTTAGGTTAGGTTAGGTTAGGTTAGGTTAGGTTAGGTTAGGTTAGGTTAGGTTAGGTTAGGTTAGGTTAGGTTAGGTTAGGTTAGGTTAGGTTAGGTTAGGTTAGGTTAGGTTAGGTTAGGTTAGGTTAGGTTAGGTTAGGTTAGGTTAGGTTAGGTTAGGTTAGGTTAGGTTAGGTTAGGTTAGGTTAGGTTAGGTTAGGTTAGGTTAGGTTAGGTTAGGTTAGGTTAGGTTAGGTTAGGTTAGGTTAGGTTAGGTTAGGTTAGGTTAGGTTAGGTTAGGTTAGGTTAGGTTAGGTTAGGTTAGGTTAGGTTAGGTTAGGTTAGGTTAGGTTAGGTTAGGTTAGGTTAGGTTAGGTTAGGTTAGGTTAGGCTTAGGTTAGGTTAGGTTAGGTTAGGTTAGGTTAGGTTAGGTTAGGTTAGGTTAGGTTAGGTTAGGTTAGGTTAGGTTAGGTTAGGTTAGGTTAGGTTAGGTTAGGTTAGGTTAGGTTAGGTTAGGTTAGGTTAGGTTAGGTTAGGTTAGGTTAGGTTAGGTTAGGTTAGGTTAGGTTAGGTTAGGTTAGGTTAGGTTAGGTTAGGTTAGGTTAGGTTAGGTTAGGTTAGGTTAGGTTAGGTTAGGTTAGGTTAGGTTAGGTTAGGTTAGGTTAGGTTAGGTTAGGTTAGGTTAGGTTAGGTTAGGTTAGGTTAGGTTAGGTTAGGTTAGGTTAGGTTAGGTTAGGTTAGGTTAGGTTAGGTTAGGTTAGGTTAGGTTAGGTTAGGTTAGGTTAGGTTAGGTTAGGTTAGGTTAGGTTAGGTTAGGTTAGGTTAGGTTAGGTTAGGTTAGGTTAGGTTAGGTTAGGTTAGGTTAGGTTAGGTTAGGTTAGGTTAGGTTAGGTTAGGTTAGGTTAGGTTAGGTTAGGTTAGGTTAGGTTAGGTTAGGTTAGGTTAGGTTAGGTTAGGTTAGGTTAGGTTAGGTTAGGTTAGGTTAGGTTAGGTTAGGTTAGGTTAGGTTAGGTTAGGTTAGGTTAGGTTAGGTTAGGTTAGGTTAGGTTAGGTTAGGTTAGGTTAGGTTAGGTTAGGTTAGGTTAGGTTAGGTTAGGTTAGGTTAGGTTAGGTTAGGTTAGGTTAGGTTAGGTTAGGTTAGGTTAGGTTAGGTTAGGTTAGGTTAGGTTAGGTTAGGTTAGGTTAGGTTAGGTTAGGTTAGGTTAGGTTAGGTTAGGTTAGGTTAGGTTAGGTTAGGTTAGGTTAGGTTAGGTTAGGTTAGGTTAGGTTAGGTTAGGTTAGGTTAGGTTAGGTTAGGTTAGGTTAGGTTAGGTTAGGTTAGGTTAGGTTAGGTTAGGTTAGGTTAGGTTAGGTTAGGTTAGGTTAGGTTAGGTTAGGTTAGGTTAGGTTAGGTTAGGTTAGGTTAGGTTAGGTTAGGTTAGGTTAGGTTAGGTTAGGTTAGGTTAGGTTAGGTTAGGTTAGGTTAGGTTAGGTTAGGTTAGGTTAGGTTAGGTTAGGTTAGGTTAGGTTAGGTTAGGTTAGGTTAGGTTAGGTTAGGTTAGGTTAGGTTAGGTTAGGTTAGGTTAGGTTAGGTTAGGTTAGGTTAGGTTAGGTTAGGTTAGGTTAGGTTAGGTTAGGTTAGGTTAGGTTAGGTTAGGTTAGGTTAGGTTAGGTTAGGTTAGGTTAGGTTAGGTTAGGTTAGGTTAGGTTAGGTTAGGTTAGGTTAGGTTAGGTTAGGTTAGGTTAGGTTAGGTTAGGTTAGGTTAGGTTAGGTTAGGTTAGGTTAGGTTAGGTTAGGTTAGGTTAGGTTAGGTTAGGTTAGGTTAGGTTAGGTTAGGTTAGGTTAGGTTAGGTTAGGTTAGGTTAGGTTAGGTTAGGTTAGGTTAGGTTAGGTTAGGTTAGGTTAGGTTAGGTTAGGTTAGGTTAGGTTAGGTTAGGTTAGGTTAGGTTAGGTTAGGTTAGGTTAGGTTAGGTTAGGTTAGGTTAGGTTAGGTTAGGTTAGGTTAGGTTAGGTTAGGTTAGGTTAGGTTAGGTTAGGTTAGGTTAGGTTAGGTTAGGTTAGGTTAGGTTAGGTTAGGTTAGGTTAGGTTAGGTTAGGTTAGGTTAGGTTAGGTTAGGTTAGGTTAGGTTAGGTTAGGTTAGGTTAGGTTAGGTTAGGTTAGGTTAGGTTAGGTTAGGTTAGGTTAGGTTAGGTTAGGTTAGGTTAGGTTAGGTTAGGTTAGGTTAGGTTAGGTTAGGTTAGGTTAGGTTAGGTTAGGTTAGGTTAGGTTAGGTTAGGTTAGGTTAGGTTAGGTTAGGTTAGGTTAGGTTAGGTTAGGTTAGGTTAGGTTAGGTTAGGTTAGGTTAGGTTAGGTTAGGTTAGGTTAGGTTAGGTTAGGTTAGGTTAGGTTA
>JAUPFT010000001.1:63991300-63998800 GCA_036936625.1 Parnassius smintheus behrii | reverse complement strand
ACCTAACCTAACCTAACCTAACCTAACCTAACCTAACCTAACCTAACCTAACCTAACCTAACCTAACCTAACCTAACCTAACCTAACCTAACCTAACCTAACCTAACCTAACCTAACCTAACCTAACCTAACCTAACCTAACCTAACCTAACCTAACCTAACCTAACCTAACCTAACCTAACCTAACCTAACCTAACCTAACCTAACCTAACCTAACCTAACCTAACCTAACCTAACCTAACCTAACCTAACCTAACCTAACCTAACCTAACCTAACCTAACCTAACCTAACCTAACCTAACCTAACCTAACCTAACCTAACCTAACCTAACCTAACCTAACCTAACCTAACCTAACCTAACCTAACCTAACCTAACCTAACCTAACCTAACCTAACCTAACCTAACCTAACCTAACCTAACCTAACCTAACCTAACCTAACCTAACCTAACCTAACCTAACCTAACCTAACCTAACCTAACCTAACCTAACCTAACCTAACCTAACCTAACCTAACCTAACCTAACCTAACCTAACCTAACCTAACCTAACCTAACCTAACCTAACCTAACCTAACCTAACCTAACCTAACCTAACCTAACCTAACCTAACCTAACCTAACCTAACCTAACCTAACCTAACCTAACCTAACCTAACCTAACCTAACCTAACCTAACCTAACCTAACCTAACCTAACCTAACCTAACCTAACCTAACCTAACCTAACCTAACCTAACCTAACCTAACCTAACCTAACCTAACCTAACCTAACCTAACCTAACCTAACCTAACCTAACCTAACCTAACCTAACCTAACCTAACCTAACCTAACCTAACCTAACCTAACCTAACCTAACCTAACCTAACCTAACCTAACCTAACCTAACCTAACCTAACCTAACCTAACCTAACCTAACCTAACCTAACCTAACCTAACCTAACCTAACCTAACCTAACCTAACCTAACCTAACCTAACCTAACCTAACCTAACCTAACCTAACCTAACCTAACCTAACCTAACCTAACCTAACCTAACCTAACCTAACCTAACCTAACCTAACCTAACCTAACCTAACCTAACCTAACCTAACCTAACCTAACCTAACCTAACCTAACCTAACCTAACCTAACCTAACCTAACCTAACCTAACCTAACCTAACCTAACCTAACCTAACCTAACCTAACCTAACCTAACCTAACCTAACCTAACCTAACCTAACCTAACCTAACCTAACCTAACCTAACCTAACCTAACCTAACCTAACCTAACCTAACCTAACCTAACCTAACCTAACCTAACCTAACCTAACCTAACCTAACCTAACCTAACCTAACCTAACCTAACCTAACCTAACCTAACCTAACCTAACCTAACCTAACCTAACCTAACCTAACCTAACCTAACCTAACCTAACCTAACCTAACCTAACCTAACCTAACCTAACCTAACCTAACCTAACCTAACCTAACCTAACCTAACCTAACCTAACCTAACCTAACCTAACCTAACCTAACCTAACCTAACCTAACCTAACCTAACCTAACCTAACCTAACCTAACCTAACCTAACCTAACCTAACCTAACCTAACCTAACCTAACCTAACCTAACCTAACCTAACCTAACCTAACCTAACCTAACCTAACCTAACCTAACCTAACCTAACCTAACCTAACCTAACCTAACCTAACCTAACCTAACCTAACCTAACCTAACCTAACCTAACCTAACCTAACCTAACCTAACCTAACCTAACCTAACCTAACCTAACCTAACCTAACCTAACCTAACCTAACCTAACCTAACCTAACCTAACCTAACCTAACCTAACCTAACCTAACCTAACCTAACCTAACCTAACCTAACCTAACCTAACCTAACCTAACCTAACCTAACCTAACCTAACCTAACCTAACCTAACCTAACCTAACCTAACCTAACCTAACCTAACCTAACCTAACCTAACCTAACCTAACCTAACCTAACCTAACCTAACCTAACCTAACCTAACCTAACCTAACCTAACCTAACCTAACCTAACCTAACCTAACCTAACCTAACCTAACCTAACCTAACCTAACCTAACCTAACCTAACCTAACCTAACCTAACCTAACCTAACCTAACCTAACCTAACCTAACCTAACCTAACCTAACCTAACCTAACCTAACCTAACCTAACCTAACCTAACCTAACCTAACCTAACCTAACCTAACCTAACCTAACCTAACCTAACCTAACCTAACCTAACCTAACCTAACCTAACCTAACCTAACCTAACCTAACCTAACCTAACCTAACCTAACCTAACCTAACCTAACCTAACCTAACCTAACCTAACCTAACCTAACCTAACCTAACCTAACCTAACCTAACCTAACCTAACCTAACCTAACCTAACCTAACCTAACCTAACCTAACCTAACCTAACCTAACCTAACCTAACCTAACCTAACCTAACCTAACCTAACCTAACCTAACCTAACCTAACCTAACCTAACCTAACCTAACCTAACCTAACCTAACCTAACCTAACCTAACCTAACCTAACCTAACCTAACCTAACCTAACCTAACCTAACCTAACCTAACCTAACCTAACCTAACCTAACCTAACCTAACCTAACCTAACCTAACCTAACCTAACCTAACCTAACCTAACCTAACCTAACCTAACCTAACCTAACCTAACCTAACCTAACCTAACCTAACCTAACCTAACCTAACCTAACCTAACCTAACCTAACCTAACCTAACCTAACCTAACCTAACCTAACCTAACCTAACCTAACCTAACCTAACCTAACCTAACCTAACCTAACCTAACCTAACCTAACCTAACCTAACCTAACCTAACCTAACCTAACCTAACCTAACCTAACCTAACCTAACCTAACCTAACCTAACCTAACCTAACCTAACCTAACCTAACCTAACCTAACCTAACCTAACCTAACCTAACCTAACCTAACCTAACCTAACCTAACCTAACCTAACCTAACCTAACCTAACCTAACCTAACCTAACCTAACCTAACCTAACCTAACCTAACCTAACCTAACCTAACCTAACCTAACCTAACCTAACCTAACCTAACCTAACCTAACCTAACCTAACCTAACCTAACCTAACCTAACCTAACCTAACCTAACCTAACCTAACCTAACCTAACCTAACCTAACCTAACCTAACCTAACCTAACCTAACCTAACCTAACCTAACCTAACCTAACCTAACCTAACCTAACCTAACCTAACCTAACCTAACCTAACCTAACCTAACCTAACCTAACCTAACCTAACCTAACCTAACCTAACCTAACCTAACCTAACCTAACCTAACCTAACCTAACCTAACCTAACCTAACCTAACCTAACCTAACCTAACCTAACCTAACCTAACCTAACCTAACCTAACCTAACCTAACCTAACCTAACCTAACCTAACCTAACCTAACCTAACCTAACCTAACCTAACCTAACCTAACCTAACCTAACCTAACCTAACCTAACCTAACCTAACCTAACCTAACCTAACCTAACCTAACCTAACCTAACCTAACCTAACCTAACCTAACCTAACCTAACCTAACCTAACCTAACCTAACCTAACCTAACCTAACCTAACCTAACCTAACCTAACCTAACCTAACCTAACCTAACCTAACCTAACCTAACCTAACCTAACCTAACCTAACCTAACCTAACCTAACCTAACCTAACCTAACCTAACCTAACCTAACCTAACCTAACCTAACCTAACCTAACCTAACCTAACCTAACCTAACCTAACCTAACCTAACCTAACCTAACCTAACCTAACCTAACCTAACCTAACCTAACCTAACCTAACCTAACCTAACCTAACCTAACCTAACCTAACCTAACCTAACCTAACCTAACCTAACCTAACCTAACCTAACCTAACCTAACCTAACCTAACCTAACCTAACCTAACCTAACCTAACCTAACCTAACCTAACCTAACCTAACCTAACCTAACCTAACCTAACCTAACCTAACCTAACCTAACCTAACCTAACCTAACCTAACCTAACCTAACCTAACCTAACCTAACCTAACCTAACCTAACCTAACCTAACCTAACCTAACCTAACCTAACCTAACCTAACCTAACCTAACCTAACCTAACCTAACCTAACCTAACCTAACCTAACCTAACCTAACCTAACCTAACCTAACCTAACCTAACCTAACCTAACCTAACCTAACCTAACCTAACCTAACCTAACCTAACCTAACCTAACCTAACCTAACCTAACCTAACCTAACCTAACCTAACCTAACCTAACCTAACCTAACCTAACCTAACCTAACCTAACCTAACCTAACCTAACCTAACCTAACCTAACCTAACCTAACCTAACCTAACCTAACCTAACCTAACCTAACCTAACCTAACCTAACCTAACCTAACCTAACCTAACCTAACCTAACCTAACCTAACCTAACCTAACCTAACCTAACCTAACCTAACCTAACCTAACCTAACCTAACCTAACCTAACCTAACCTAACCTAACCTAACCTAACCTAACCTAACCTAACCTAACCTAACCTAACCTAACCTAACCTAACCTAACCTAACCTAACCTAACCTAACCTAACCTAACCTAACCTAACCTAACCTAACCTAACCTAACCTAACCTAACCTAACCTAACCTAACCTAACCTAACCTAACCTAACCTAACCTAACCTAACCTAACCTAACCTAACCTAACCTAACCTAACCTAACCTAACCTAACCTAACCTAACCTAACCTAACCTAACCTAACCTAACCTAACCTAACCTAACCTAACCTAACCTAACCTAACCTAACCTAACCTAACCTAACCTAACCTAACCTAACCTAACCTAACCTAACCTAACCTAACCTAACCTAACCTAACCTAACCTAACCTAACCTAACCTAACCTAACCTAACCTAACCTAACCTAACCTAACCTAACCTAACCTAACCTAACCTAACCTAACCTAACCTAACCTAACCTAACCTAACCTAACCTAACCTAACCTAACCTAACCTAACACCTAACCTAACCTAACCTAACCTAACCTAACCTAACCTAACCTAACCTAACCTAACCTAACCTAACCTAACCTAACCTAACCTAACCTAACCAACCTAACCTAACCTAACCTAACCTAACCTAACCTAACCTAACCTAACCTAACCTAACCAACCTAACCTAACCTAACCTAACCTAACCTAACCTAACCTAACCTAACCTAACCTAACCTAACCTAACCTAACCTAACCTAACCTAACCTAACCTAACCTAACCTAACCTAACCTAACCTAACCTAACCTAACCTAACCTAACCTAACCTAACCTAACCTAACCTAACCTAACCTAACCTAACCTAACCTAACCTAACCTAACCTAACCTAACCTAACCTAACCTAACCTAACCTAACCTAACCTAACCTAACCTAACCTAACCTAACCTAACCTAACCTAACCTAACCTAACCTAACCTAACCTAACCTAACCTAACCTAACCTAACCTAACCTAACCTAACCTAACCTAACCTAACCTAACCTAACCTAACCTAACCTAACCTAACCTAACCTAACCTAACCTAACCTAACCTAACCTAACCTAACCTAACCTAACCTAACCTAACCTAACCTAACCTAACCTAACCTAACCTAACCTAACCTAACCTAACCTAACCTAACCTAACCTAACCTAACCTAACCTAACCTAACCTAACCTAACCTAACCTAACCTAACCTAACCTAACCTAACCTAACCTAACCTAACCTAACCTAACCTAACCTAACCTAACCTAACCTAACCTAACCTAACCTAACCTAACCTAACCTAACCTAACCTAACCTAACCTAACCTAACCTAACCTAACCTAACCTAACCTAACCTAACCTAACCTAACCTAACCTAACCTAACCTAACCTAACCTAACCTAACCTAACCTAACCTAACCTAACCTAACCTAACCTAACCTAACCTAACCTAACCTAACCTAACCTAACCTAACCTAACCTAACCTAACCTAACCTAACCTAACCTAACCTAACCTAACCTAACCTAACCTAACCTAACCTAACCTAACCTAACCTAACCTAACCTAACCTAACCTAACCTAACCTAACCTAACCTAACCTAACCTAACCTAACCTAACCTAACCTAACCTAACCTAACCTAACCTAACCTAACCTAACCTAACCTAACCTAACCTAACCTAACCTAACCTAACCTAACCTAACCTAACCTAACCTAACCTAACCTAACCTAACCTAACCTAACCTAACCTAACCTAACCTAACCTAACCTAACCTAACCTAACCTAACCTAACCTAACCTAACCTAACCTAACCTAACCTAACCTAACCTAACCTAACCTAACCTAACCTAACCTAACCTAACCTAACCTAACCTAACCTAACCTAACCTAACCTAACCTAACCTAACCTAACCTAACCTAACCTAACCTAACCTAACCTAACCTAACCTAACCTAACCTAACCTAACCTAACCTAACCTAACCTAACCTAACCTAACCTAACCTAACCTAACCTAACCTAACCTAACCTAACCTAACCTAACCTAACCTAACCTAACCTAACCTAACCTAACCTAACCTAACCTAACCTAACCTAACCTAACCTAACCTAACCTAACCTAACCTAACCTAACCTAACCTAACCTAACCTAACCTAACCTAACCTAACCTAACCTAACCTAACCTAACCTAACCTAACCTAACCTAACCTAACCTAACCTAACCTAACCTAACCTAACCTAACCTAACCTAACCTAACCTAACCTAACCTAACCTAACCTAACCTAACCTAACCTAACCTAACCTAACCTAACCTAACCTAACCTAACCTAACCTAACCTAACCTAACCTAACCTAACCTAACCTAACCTAACCTAACCTAACCTAACCTAACCTAACCTAACCTAACCTAACCTAACCTAACCTAACCTAACCTAACCTAACCTAACCTAACCTAACCTAACCTAACCTAACCTAACCTAACCTAACCTAACCTAACCTAACCTAACCTAACCTAACCTAACCTAACCTAACCTAACCTAACCTAACCTAACCTAACCTAACCTAACCTAACCTAACCTAACCTAACCTAACCTAACCTAACCTAACCTAACCTAACCTAACCTAACCTAACCTAACCTAACCTAACCTAACCTAACCTAACCTAACCTAACCTAACCTAACCTAACCTAACCTAACCTAACCTAACCTAACCTAACCTAACCTAACCTAACCTAACCTAACCTAACCTAACCTAACCTAACCTAACCTAACCTAACCTAACCTAACCTAACCTAACCTAACCTAACCTAACCTAACCTAACCTAACCTAACCTAACCTAACCTAACCTAACCTAACCTAACCTAACCTAACCTAACCTAACCTAACCTAACCTAACCTAACCTAACCTAACCTAACCTAACCTAACCTAACCTAACCTAACCTA